>JAJOHK020000098.1:0-44069 GCA_022457215.2 Leucocoprinus gongylophorus
GTTTTGTTGTTGTTTCTGTCATGTGAGGTGCCGGAAATAGATTTTTGATATGGTCCAGGGCAACATGACATCATGCTGTGCGTGTCGAACGAACTTTAATTTTTAATTCCAAGACACCCTTGGGTGACAGAAACCATGAAGATTGTTTCTGACCACATCCAAAGGTTATTTATGCCGTAGGATGTATGGGTAACCGTGTGCTAGCGGGTCATGGTAGGATTAACACACCACATCATAGATCCTCGATCCTACCCAGATCTCCGATCCTAACCAGATCCCTGGGCTTAACCAGATAGTGTACTATTCAAGATCTAGATTAATCGCCTCAACGATGTTGGAAATCCGCTGGATTTTCCTTTGGAATCAATTCTCCGTGTCCGGATGGCTGGTGTCAGTATCAGGGCCTATCTCATTTTTCACACTTAAGCATCATAAAACGGACGCCCAGGTTGTTTGCTATGAGAAGGTACGATGTATCGACGATGCGCTGCTTTCACTCAGGAGTGATTGCACCAGTCGGCGTTGCGGCGAGTCTTCCGGTGACCCAGGAATTGCAGTGTCGCGTAATTCGCTTCCGTAACCGCTTTTGGTATTTCAGGATCGCAAGGTTCACTTAACGAACAAAAAGCCACAAATCACATCAGGTTGTGTGTCTTGGGGTGGTTCTTAGTCAAAAAATTTTCCTCATTAATCTCGTGGTGGATATGCATAAATACCGGTCCTCTAAGATGTTCGACTTTTTAGCCACTCCCTGCACTCAAACATGAATGATATACCGCAGAGACCTGTCGTTGAGCGTGGTAAGCAATAATTATGTACAGAAGGGATATTTCTGAGACCTTCATAGACCTATCCATCGCGTTGAGTGTTTTGGCCGTCATATCCACATCAACCCGTGTGTTCCTTCGAACGAGGTCCTTACTTTCAAGGGAGCAATATCCACTTATATACTTATCAGATGTGAGTCAGCTCATTGAACTATTCGAGACTCGCAATACTCAGTACCGCGCATCAAGTTCTTCATCGGCGTAGCTTTTTTATTCCAGATTTTCGAGACTGCATCACGACTAGTAAATTCTCATGAAGATGGTACGTTTCTCGTGCTCTCCTTTCAGATTGAGGTTCAAGGTGGTTGTCCATGTTAGGATGGGAAGGCGTGTGGGGAACCACAAACATAGTGGCATCGTATCTGGTTATCTGGTAAGTCACTGTGCAGAAATAAGATTACGTATACCTGTATCATAATGGCTGTAGGTGTTCTCGAATGTCTTTGCTGGTACTCCTTCTGGCCGGACGCCGTCACAGTTCGTTAGAAAAATTGAAACCTACCGTGGGACGTACAGCTGGAGTCACTGGTAATCTTGCTATCCCTACCGGTCTCTGTGTCGGCCTCTTGTATCAGAACCTTGCTATATCGCGTTCCGCAATGCTCAAACAGTTCGGGATTTCACATATTGTGGGTAAGCAATGTGACTTCTAAGGTCAATTCTTTCGGAGAAAATAAAAAAATGCAGTATACTTAGTCGCAACTGCATGGCTTCTGTGGAATGCTCATCGGACAATCACGATCGAGCGGCGGATGTCATGGTTTAAGTGGAGAATACTCTTGGCGTCAGCAGGCGCTGATTTGATATGTACGGTAGTTTCGGTTACTCGAGGAGCCATGATTCTATTAGAAATCTCTCATGGTATGGGTATCATATCAGTTTTGGAGGTCAGCAGTGAAATCCTGTCAAAAACATACATGAGCTGACATCCGTTCAAGTGCGGGATCACAATTCCAATGGAGAACGCACCGTTTATTTTTTTAGGAATCTATAACCTACTTTACGACTTATGGAGAAAAAGAATGGACCGCTCCTCATCTCCTATCATATTTCGAATGCGAACGTCGACTGAAATTTACAATCTAGACCAGGTCAACGACAATGAATCAGGACTCGCTGGAAACACCGAGTCATCCTCTGCCCCCTCTGGCGGTTCTGAGACGGCGTCTCTCAATCATTCGTTAGATAAAACGACCTAAATATATCTTGATAGGATTTATGTTTATGCTCGAGAACACCGGAGATTCCATTATGCATTCAAGTGCGTGAGACAGATGCAGTTCAATAGTTCCGCCTACCCTTTCTATTCGTGTGCAAGTATGTGCATAGACGTCAAAGCTGCACAATGTTGTTTCAGACACAGCTATAATACACTACATTCAGTGAGCTCGTAATGGATAGCGGCACAAGTGGCAAATAAGCACATCGTACGTCTCGTTTTATGTCATAAGTGTTTGCCTTGACAGTATGAACAAGGTGAAGTGAGTTATTGATATTTTCTCTATGTTTATCTGGACTCGGACTTACTCCTTACTAATTTTTTTTAAATCAACAATTTATTACATGGGACATGGTGGTAGGTCATGGTAACTACAACATAATTACTTAAATAACAAAAAATAAAGAAAGAAAAAGGAAACAGGAAAATAAAAATTATAGGCAACATAATACTACACTAGGTAGAGTGATAAGTTCAGAAAAACCAATCCTATGTAATGCCTTCTTAGAAGCAAAATGCTCCCAGATTGAACTTGAGAAATGTGATAACATCTTTGAGGAATTCCCTTTTGGGGTTCCAAGACTTCCTATATTGTGCACACCCATGTAGAATGTGCACTCTCATCTTGATAGGATAATCACCACTGTTACAAACTCAAGACCTTAGAGTTGGTCAAGAATAAGAACCTTGTATAGAAATTACACAAGAGAACTTGATGGAGTTCCAAGTACAAGACTGTCTACCTTATATACTGTTGGTTGAGGTGTGATGTTGCCAAGGCAAAAGTTTCTATTCTATTATTATTCTCTTCATTATTTTTCTTTTTCATCTCCTGAAATTAGATCTGCTCAATTGCAACTGGTTAACAGTCTGATGGACTGCTGGGCAAAGCTTGGACCATAACTATATATTTCAGAGTCATGAACAGTGGACTCTATTTTATTTCCATTTTTGTTTCTATTTTCTATTTTCTAAAATTCTTTTCTTTTATCAGAACCTAGGGTTAAGGTGTGATGGTCACATGTCACAGTCACAAAACCATATGACACAGAGAAGGATGTAGAAGGTTCTGGAACAAATGTCATCATAGCAATAACATGTTGACCTTATAACAAGCATATATACTTTAGGGTAGGTTAGTGTAATGTGTGCACAGACCATGGTCTGTGGTATATAAGGTAGACTAGTCTGTACCTGGAACTCTATTGAGTTCTTTTGTGTTACTCAATACAAAAGTGGTCTTTTACCCTTATTCAAAAGCTTAAGTCTTAACAATATAGTTTTACTAGTATAAAGAGATAATAATTTAGAGAGACAAACCTCAGCTATTTACATCTGAAGTATCAGACTGAGTACATTCCACAATATATACACTAGACTACTGGTCTATGCTACACTTTCATCAGCCTATCCTAAAGAACCATATGTTATTCTTAATGTCAATATGTATAAAACATACTGTATGATGTTATCTTTGTTCTAGAACCTTCTACAATGTTTCATGTGACACATGATTGTGTGACAGTTTGTGATAGTCATGTGTGATGTCATGCTAACCCCTAACTCTAAGTCCAAAATAGAAAATAAATGAAAAAGAAAATATAAATGAAAAAGAAAATGAAAAATAAAATAAAGTCTACTATTTTCAACTCTGATAGCCACATAGACATGCAAAAGATTCATTAGGAAAAAACCTAAGCCTATATTCCCCAATGTGTTATAAGATGAAAGTGTAGACAGACTTTAGGGTTAGGGTTAGATAAGATAAGATATAGTAGTAGTAATTATTAGTCTATGATAATAAAGAGAAGGGCACATGACTGGGAAGTCACATGACATGATGTCATAAGCCTAGAGTGGTCTAGAGTGGTCTGGAAGGATCTAGGGTTTAGAAGGATCAGGAAGAGTCTAGAGATGGAGTGACGTCAAGGGACATGAGTTCCTCATAGTGTATACATGGTGCACACATGTATGATGGAGATTAAAGAGTATGATGTCAGGACACATGGACATGGCATGCTGGCCTTGAGGTAGATGCATGGTGGATAAGTAATGGACATAAGGACAGGGCATGGACATTAGGGTAAGCATAGAGAAGTCATAGTACGGACCATGAGGACTTTATATAAATAGTAGGTAGAATACTGTTGTGGTTCCCTGTTGAATTCTCTTGTGAATACACAACTCGTGTTCCCCACTAGATATCCCTCCTTTGAGATTTATTACTTGTGCTTCTATTGGACACTAGTCTAGTGGTTACCACAACACAATGGAAGTATAATTCATAATGATTCTGGTGATACATGCACACAATGAGTTGCAGAGTCTGATATGTTTTATCCAAGTGCTATCTTTAGAATAGAAGTACATCTGCCATTTGTGGATAATAGAGTCACATTCTTCCTTTCTGTTAAACAATGATTTGCTTGGTAAGACTGGATTTATCTTGAGATGTTTTGACTTTTTATTAGCCAAAAGATGAGAAGGCCACTTGTCACTGCTAGAACAATCCTAGAATGAAATTGAGTTATTAGAGTTCTTGTCAAAGAAGTCTCTAAGATTATTGGATATGATGATTAGAGTACAATTGATATGGATAGATAGATATGTAAAAAATATATTTAGTGGCTGGAATGGCATCTAACAATTGTTATGACTTAGAATCAAGAGTTAGAACTGGAATTTAAACCTTGGATTGGGTTAATCATAAGAGAACTCAATGGAGTTCCTAGTACAATGTATCTATCTTATATACTACTATAGATGGTCTATACTACTATTGTGTCTAATCTACTCTAAAGACTATGTGTAAACTATAAGGTTAATATACATTAAGCATATTGTATGATATCATGCTAAACCCTAACCCTAAATAAAATAAAAATGAAAATAAAATAAAAACTAAAAACTAAAAAATAAAAAATAAAAAACTAAAATGAAGTCTAATATTTATAACTCTAACATTACTCCTCCTTCAAGATTTTTACTCCAGAAGAACTTATTCCTCTCCCTATATTGTATTATCCTTCTCCTTCTATTTTTCTCAATTTCTTTCTAACCTTTTTAAATATTCATCCTCAAATTTCTTATCTTCTCATCCAAACAACACTTTTGCTATGTATTTCTCTGGTAACTTACTCCTCCTGAATTTCTCCACATTTACATTAAGCTTCATTTTCCATCTTTTATCTATCACTTCTTGTCATCTAACTTCTGCTTCCAATCTTTCTTCAAACTTATTTACCAATTCTTTTGCATTTTCCAAATTCTCTTCTCTTTCCTATGTATCATTCTCCACTATAAAACCTTTCTATCTTACTAAATACTTGTCCACTCTTCATACTTTCCTCTTGTTCAATATTTTCTCCACTTCCTATTTTTCTACCCCATTTACTTCCACTGGTTTTAGTTTCTCTACTCTTTGCCCCTTTACTGGTTCTCTATATCTTTTTATTCTGCTAACATTCACCACTGGATGAATTCTCATAGAGGCCAGCTGTTTTAGCTTCATTGTATTCCTCAATATTACTTCTTCTATTTCATATGGTCTCACATATCTTTCTGTCAACTTTATCAGTCTTTCTTTAAATATTAAGTCTTCTGTACTTAGTATCACTTTTTCTTCTTTCTTCTATTCTTTTACTTTCCATCTTCCTCTATCCACTTGTCTTTTCATGTCTTTCTGTACTTTTCTTAATGCTGTCTTAGCTTTTTCTTATACTCTCTTTATTCTCTCTGTAAACTCTGTTGCTTTCTCTACTTTTCCTTTTCTCCTAATGTTTGCTCCCATCCTTAACTCTCTACCATAGTTTTTCATGAAAGCCAAAACTTTTATTACAGTATGAATCTTGTTGTTCACTGCAAACTCTGTTGTTGCTAACCACTCTGGCCAATCTCTTTGTCTATACTCTGTAAAGAACCTCAAGTACTGTTCCAACTCTTGGTTCATCCATTCTGTCTACCCATTTGTTTGTGGATGGAATACCATCAACAATCTTGTTTTTATCCCTAGCATTTTATTCAGCTCTCTTGTTAACTCTGCTGTAAACAGGAGATCTCTGTTTGATATGATGCTCTTTGGTAATCTATGAAGTTTCCACACATCATCCCTAAATAGTCTTACCAATCCTTCTGCTAATGTTTCTTCTATTGTTACCACAAAGTGAGCCATCTTGAACAACTTATCACATACTACCAATATCATGTTCTTTTCTACTACTAACAGTAACTTTGTGATGAAATCCACTGTCAGATACATCTACATCTTCTCTGGTACCTCATTTGTCATTAACTTTCCCACTGGTGTTTCTGCCCTGTTCTTCATTCTCTGATACATATTATAACCTTCTATATATTTCCTATATCTTTTGTAACTCCTGGCCACCAGTAATTCCTTGTAACCAACTTTGTTGTCTTCTATCTTCCTCTATATGCAGCTACTTGTTATGGAACACTTGGGACACTGATAATTTTTTCTTTCTTTTATTTAATTTCTCTGATTTTATATTAATTTTGTGTTCTTTTCCCTTTTTTGATTTTCTTTTGGACAATGAAGAGGCACATGACATGTCACATGATGTAATATCATAGGCCTAGAACATGGTAGAAGGATCTAGAAGATGATGTCAGGGCACATAGTGTACACATGGTGGCCTTGAGTAAAACATGAAGCAGACATAAGGAGGAAGCATGGACATAAGGGCAGGTTTAATTATTAGTAGCATGGACCAGGTGTAACTTATATAAATAGGGTATCAATACAATGGAGACTCCTTATTGAGTTCTCTTGTGATCCCCACTTGATATCCTATTGAGAGATTTACTGCCTTGTGTGATTATTGGTTTTTGTGACTAGTGGTTGCCACAACATTACTAGTATATTATGATGAAGCCAGATTATCTCTATTCTCAACTCTTTATTCTTTAGTATATATTTTTTTCCTTCTTTTATTACCAACTTCTTGTCTATTTCCCATTTGTTCTCTTTCAAGTTCTTAACTTCTGCCTTCTTCATCTCTTCCACTACTCTAACTACCTCTTTATCTTTTCTCCTAGTCTTTTTTATATTTTCTATAATATCTACTTTTGGTCCTTCTATTACTACTTCTGTTAAACTACAAATCCAATGGTCCTTAATAAATACTTGATCACTATTATCCTTTTCTACACCTATTTTCCAGTCCAGTCTCCTACTAAGTTCATCTGTCTTTTCTATTCTTATTCTGGATACATGTTTTAAGGTGAAATCAAATCTTGACAGATATAACACCTATCTTGCTTGTCTTTAATTCAATTTCTGCACTTTTATAAAGTATTGCAGATTTTTATGATTGGTCTAAATCTCAAAATTGAATCTTGCACCTTTTAGTAAATGTCTCTAATTTTCTAATTTTCTAATTACTGCCAACATCTCTTTATTGTATATTTTGTAGTTTATTTCTGTCTCATTCAATGACTTTTATAAGTATGCCCCCAATCTCCACTTTCTATCTTCACACTCCATAGATAAGACTCTCCCTGTTATATAATCAAACATGTCTACTTTCATCCTCATTTTTTTGTCCAAGTCTGGAGCTACCAGAATAGATTCTGTTGTAAACCATTTTTTCAGTGCTTCAAATGACTTTTCTTGTCTGACTCCCCATTCCCATTTCTGATCATTTCTTGTCAACTCATGTAATGGTTTTGCTATCTTTGCAAATCTCTCTATAAACCTCCTATAGTAATTTGCCAATCCTAAAAATTTCTGTATATCCTTTATTGATTTAGGAATTGGCCGATCCAATACTGTCTTCATCTTTACCTCCTCTATTTTTATCTTATCTTATCCTAACACTACTCCCAAGAAATCCACCTTTCCCACTTTCCACTTACACTTCTCTGGTCTTATATATAACTTATTTTCTTCCAATCTCTTCAGTATCTCTTTTACTAACTTATTTTGTCTCTCTTCTGTTTTTATCCCTACCATTATATCATCAATGAAACTCCCAACTTTTCCTGTGTTTATAAAGTCTCTCAGTAACTTGTTCATCATGGCTTGGAATATGGCCAGTGAGTTTGTCAGTCCAAAAAACATGACAGTAGGTTCAAAAGATCCCTCTGGGGTTGTGAAAGCTGCCTTTCATTCATCTCCTTGCTTTATTCTCATATTATTGTATTCCTATTTCAAGTTTATCTTCATAAATATTTTCTTGGTGCCAATGTTCTTGATTATATCTGAAATAAGTGGTAGTGGGTAATTGTTCTTTACTGTCCACTTATTGAGATATTGATAGTCTTGTACTATTCTTTTCTTTCCATCCTTCTTCCTAACAAAAAATATCAGCATAGTCTGTGGTGACTTTAATAGTCTGATATACCCCTTTCTCATCTGTTCTGCTATAAACTCTCTTACTTCTTCTCTTTTCTCAGTACAAATCCTTTCTTCAGTTTGATTGCATGATCTCAGATCTTTCTTGTGAGTATTCTTTTACTAGCTTTTTTGCCAAAGACTTTTATCCATTTATGAAATTTCTCTGATACTAGCTTTTTTGCCTCAGCTTCCAATTTTGCTGCTTCTTTTTCCTCTTTCCATATCTCCCATTCTTTTGCTACTTTCTTTGTATCTATCATACAACTTTTCTTTATCTTCTTTTTCTTTTTCTTCTAATTCTCTTTCTTTATTTCTATTTTCTATTTTCTATTTTCTATTTCTGCCATCCTGACTTCTCTTGCTTTGGTCTCCACCATTTCATACACTCTTCTGAATATCTTGTCATCTTCACTTCTTTTGTCTTTTAATTGATCTCTAGGTTGTGGTAAGCAAGCCAAGATATATCTAGTATAATATTCCACTTCTAACCTCCTATCACATCTATCTCTGTTCTTTCTCTATGCCCTTGGTAGTAAATATTTACTTCTACCATATACTCAATAGGTTCTTCCTTGTTGAAAGAACTATTTACATTTCTCACATATATAGGCTTTTTGATCTTTTTTAATTTAAACCCTTATTTCCTTGTAAATTATGAACTCATTACTAATCCTGTTGCTCTACTATTCAACAATGCCTCTAATGTTATTTCTTCTTGTGTATCTATTATTTCAAGTTTAATCTTCACTATTAATTCTCTTAGCATATTCTTATTATCTAGGTTGTAGCAAGATATATTATCTGTTGCTCTTGCAGGCATTGAAATCTATTACAGTTATTGAGACCTAATTGGAAACTATTAGATCTCTCTCTCCATTTAAATTATTGCTAAATTGTCTATTTTTCTTTTCAATCATCTTCCTTTGTTCATTATTTCCTTCATATTCCAGTTTTCTTCCCTTTCCAATTCTGCTCCCTGTTCATACAATTCCTGGCTAAGTGTTCAAATCTCTCACAATTAGAACAGTTCCTGTTTATTCTATCTACCTCCATAACATATAGGTTTTGCTGAGGCACAAACTCTGTTTGCTGATTCAGGTATACCATTATGTTGTGGCAACCACCAGTCAAAAGACTAATAGTAGCACAAGTAATAAATCTCAAGATAAATATTAAGTGGAGATTATAAGAGAACTTGACAAGAAGTTCCCAATATATTGCTACTCTATTTATACAAAGTCCTCATAGTCCATGCTAATAATAAATAGCCCTATCCTAATGTCCATATGTAGTCCATGCTTCCACCATATGTCATCCTCATATCTTTTATAAGAACATCATGTTATATATATATGTCTTGACATCATTCTTCTAGTTCTTTCTCCCAGAGTCTAGGCCTATGATCTCATATTATGTGACATGTCATGTGACCATAGTCACATGCCTCTTTATTGTCAAATAATAAAAGAAAAATAGATAAAAACAAAGAAAAATATTAATGTTCAAGCATATCATGACACATTATTATATTCATTCTCTCAACTCTCTCTATTAGAGCAGGTTCTGTTGGAGCCTGCTATTGAGAAGATTCTTGTCTCCTTAGCCAAACTTGAGGCTGTAGCATCTATTGTTATTATGTTTTCTGGTTGTTCAGCCTTGAAGCTGGTAGCCCTTGCTCTCATCACCTTCTCAACCTCTCTTTTTCTCTCCTACTCCCCCTCTGATTCCTATTCAATGCTATTGCCCTGTCATACCATTGTTCAATAAAACTGGATTGCCATTCTGATTCTATGAGTCTTTGGCATATTGTTCCATTCATGCTCTTCTTAAACTCTTTTACTAAAGGTCTTTCCTCATATCTGCTTCCTCTTACTGCTCTTCTGAACTCTTAAACAAACTCCTCCATTGTTTTTCCTTCCTACTCTAGCCTCTTCAACTCTGCTACCTTAACTGTTTCTTCATCTTCTTCTCTAAACTCCCTTTTTATTTCTGCTAAAAATTCTCCTGCTATCTCATATTCCAATAACCCTACTTCCAAATCTTCCAAAATATTTTACTTTCAAACATCCACTAATCCTCTTTGTATGTATGACAGTATCCACTAAATTTGTTTCTCCACTACATCTTCCTACATTCTCATTCTTATGTATGATCTGCATATCATTACAAATCCTGAAACTTTCTCTGAGTTTCCATCAAATACTTGTAGCTTGGTCACTTCCATATTTAACTCTGTATTGGGTTTGGGCACTGCTTTCTTTCCCTGTGCTACTAATAATGCTTGGAGCTGTGTTTGCAGTACTATAAGCTGCTTTTATTGTTGTTGAACTAAAAGTTTGTAATTGATTTGGCTGCATTGGCTCATAGTATATAGTGGTGGTGAAAGTGGTAAGAGTAATGATGAAGGTGGTAGTAGAGTGGGTTGGGAAGATGTGTATAAGGGGAGTGCAGAACTAGTGCTGGTTCTATTCTCAGACTTGTACTTGCTGCTTGAATTAATCTTTGTAGATGTTAGTGGACTCTCTTTTTGTCCCATCTCACACCGTTTACTGACTACTTTTTTAAGAAAAGATATAAACAATTTTGGTCTAAGAAGACCATTCTATTCTAAATAAGGTCTTAAGGATGCTTGCTGTTCTCCTATGTAGAAAGTTCATAAGTGGAACTGTAGCACAGAGCTGATAGGTGAAAAGATTGTAACTAACAAATCTACATAAGGTAATATATCTACCTATACTAGTAGGCTTTGGTACAACTAAACAGTCAAGCTTCTTCTGTCTAACTAGTACATCTCTTAAGCCTAGGGTATGGTTACTCTTCTTAACTAAGAGGCTGAGTTGCCTCTTGGTTGAGGATTATCAAGGAATAAAGAGAAAGAGCCCTGAGTTGAGTAGTTTTAGAAAGGGAATAGAGTTTTAATGTTATGACTTAAGGTTCAAGGATTAGAACTGAAAGTTAAACCTTGGATTGGATTAATCATAAGAGAACTCAATGAAGTTCCTAGTACAATATATCTATCTTATATACTACTACAGATGGTCTATACTACTACTGTATCTAGCTTACCCTAAAGACTATATGTAAACTATAAGGTTAACATGTATTAAGTACATTATATGATGTCATGCTAAAACCTAACCCTAAATAGAAGAGAAATGAAAATAAAATGAAAAGAAGATGAAAAATAAAAAACTAAAATAAAGTTCAATGTTTGTAACTCTAACAACAATAATAATGTGTATGATATCTTATATTTGAGTTGTATGATTAATACTGCATCTAATAGCAAAAATTTCAGCTTCAGTGGATGTTACATTCATTACATAATGAATAGTTTTGGCAATAATGTCTTGACCTCTATGGATATGTGAGACCAAAGTAGCAACATTGTTTTTAACACTGGCATCAGAAATGATAAGTATTGTGTTTTGATTAATAAGAGAATTCTCATAGATGCTATTAAGTTTGTTATAATAAGTGATTTTTGCATTGACATCTTTTTGGTTAACTGAATGAATAGAAAAACAATCAAGAAAAGTGTCTACCAGATGAAAGCTAGGAGAAAATTCTCTATTTAAACTATTAAAAAAAGAGAAAATTTCATTTAAATAATTATTATAAGACTCTTGATTTTCAATCATTATTTGGAAGTAAGATGAGCCATAGTTATGTAGTGAGGCTTGACTTTCTTAGAATGATGTTTGTTCAAGAAATAATTGATTATATGTTGTTTAGGTAAAGGTGCTACTCAGAGATAGTCTTGATCAATAATTTTATTGAGATAAAAATAAATAGAAATGAGGCCAGCTATAGCCTCAACTCCCCATGATGGTGAGGTGCAAAATACTCTTGTTATCTATAAAGCTGCTCTTCTCTACATTTTCTTCAACTCTTTGAGGGGCTGATAAAGTGGCATTCCTTTGAAATACCACAGCTGAAACCTATATAGAGTAATAGAAAGGACACATGTTCTGTAAAGTAAGCATTGATACATCAGAGATAAATCTCTTGTTGAACTTCCCAACATTTTTATGCTTTTGATCATAAACAGAGCTTTATTAGTATAATGATGAATATGTTAAGAAAATGAGAGCTTCTTGTCAAAAAAGAACCCTAAATATCACTATATATCTTTAGGTTGGAGTAAAAAACCTCTTAAAGATCCAAGATCCAGAGGAGGTAGATTGCTGTTTTTTGTCAATCTGAAGAAGTAAAAAACTTCTAATTTGTTATGTTTAACAATCAGACAAAACTGGTTGAATAAGAATGAGATGATGCTATAACCATAGAAAAGGTTTGCATTAGATTTTTCATAACTCTTTTCTTGAGAAATGAAAAGCCTATTGTTAACAAATGAAATAATTGAATACAGTTTCTATTCATAAATAACTATCTTAGACAGAATACTTAATATAAGCCAGTAGTTACACTGTCAAGATCAAAGAAGGTAAACTTGATTTATATTATTTTTCCTTTTATTTTCTATTTTCTTTTCAATTTATTTCTCTATTTTCTATTTTTAGAACAACTAGGGTTAGGGTTACTAGAATGGGAGTTAAGAGATTTTTTGATCTTTTTTCAAATATATAAATAATGGGAGCAACATAGAGAGCAGAAAGAATTGAAGAAAGTATAGATTCATGACCCACACCTACATTGGTTTTGAAAAATAGAGATATGAAATAGTTCTAAACATATTAAGTCTGTCTGTGAATTAAATAACTAGAAAAGAGATTGGAAATTCTGAGATGAAAATCTGCTTTGCTCAGAATCCTTGAGAGAAGTTGATGATTGAGTGAGAGGAAAAATTAAGTGATGTCAAATACTAGAGTGCTAGTATGTAGACTCTTTATCTATCCTACTTATATAAGATGTATTAAATAGATACCAGCATCTGTTATTGAGCATTATTTGATGTCTTCCAACTAATTTAGATGAATGAAATTTGAAGTGATAGAATGAACTTGAAGTCTAATGCTTATTGATTTTTCTATAAGTTTTCCTAACATGTTGAGAAGAATAATAGATCAAGATGTTTTAGGGATATTATATAATGGCTTGTTAGGTTTTGGAATAATAATTGATGTTGACTTCTTGAAATATGACAGCTAATAACCAGAATTGATGCATAAATTTTCTATGTTGACAATATTAGCAATGTATTTAGCATTGTCTACTAATGCTTTAAGATGACTCTAGGAAATATATCTGGACCCAGAGTAGATGGATTACTACATTTGTTGATAGTATTAATAAACTCAGCTTTGGAGGAGGGCAGCCACTCTAATTGTTGACATGAAGAAATTTCATCCAGAAGTTGAAAATTAACTAGTTTGTCTTGAGCTGAATTAAAAAATTGATGAAGTATTTATCACAGATTATCCAACTCATTACATGGATGCTTATTGAACTTGATAGCTTTTATAGCTGGTAATGTTTGTTTCTTGACCCAATTTATAAGATTCTATGGTCTTTTGTTAGTTGACATGACTTCTTGAATTCTATTGTAAAAAAATATTCTTTTAGCTGTTCACACTGACTTTTTGTATTTAATCCAGTCTATTCTTTTTCTAGATGTTTGATACTCAGCTAGATCCCTATTATACTCCTCATTCCACCATGCCTGAGAGCATTTAGTAATGTTGATATTTTTGGAATACTTATACCAAAGTGTCAGAGTTGTGAACCTTAGACACTAGCTTTTTTATTTAATATCTTTTTTTTTCTTTTTATTTATTTTTCTATTTTTGAACTTAGAGTTAGGGTTAGAGTGACAAGATCATGCTGTCACACATTAGTCACATCAGATGACACAGTCACAAGTCATGAGATATAAAGAAGGATAAAGAAGGTTCTGGAAGAATAATGTTATATAACATGTATCACACATATTGATCTTAAGAAGAATATATGGTCTTTAGGGTAGGCTAGGGAAGTAGTAGCATGGACCATCAAAGTTTAGTATATAAGTTAGATATTTCTGTATAGAGTTTTCTATTGAGTTCTCTTGTGTTAATATAATACAAGGTTCATTTACTTGTCTTACTCTAAGAACTTGAGTTTGTAATACTGTCACAAACTTCATTCAGCTTGTATCTCCACAACCAGTGGACCGATTTTCACAAACCAAGTTGTGCTAGAAAGTCCCAAGTGAGGGCTATTTGTACATGTGTGGGATGTACAAAAGCAATAACAAATGACTGAGATATCAGAACATCAGTAGCTGTAAAAGCTTTGTCAGCTAATATCTCATGAATGGCTGAACATATTTGCACAATTGAACTTGCGTTGGGAAGTGCTTATCAATCCGTTTTCAACAATATATGATACATCTCAAAGCAATAAGTATTGGTAGAGATACAAGCATATCAATGTAGTGACATAATTAGTTACCTTCTAAAATTAGCCTGACAGCTGCTATGACAGATGACAGCTCCCATCAGGTATGAGTTTTGATCATGTAATGGCAACAGCTTGCGCATAGACCATCACTCTTTTGTATATATACTTCTATGTCTGAGGGCTAGACCTTAGACTTAACAACATCAATTATTCTTGTTGATACTTTTCATCATCTGTCAATCATTATATCCTTATACTGAACCCCTGAAACACTATTCAGCCCTAGTATCACAACAAGTGAGTATCTTATTTGTAATAAACACAAAGTCCCTCTATAATAGAAGTAAACACTTGTGTTGCCCTTTCTAGTATTTTGTGATCATGAATATTTTTCTGTCTTGGATGGTTTCTTCTTCAATAATAATGTAGACTGACAAAGGAATATAGTCAGATGGACTTCAAAGATCCAGTGAGATTGTATGATTGTTGAACTCTTCTGCATTTATATGGAGAAACATCAGATCTAAGACCAAATTTTAATCCTGAGAGTTATCTGCATATTGAGTAGATACTTGATTGATAGGTGTTGATAATTCTAGATTAAAATTATTAGCAATTTCCCTAAGTGTATCTGCATGTATTGAATAATGTAAATACAAGGGATCTCAATTATTATCTCTGATATTGAAATTCTCTGTCATGATTAATACATTGTTCAAATTTATCTCAGTATTCTTTAGATGCTTTAAAGTGGATTGTTGGTTATCTAAATAAACATTAATAATGAAACATATAATACCACAATTGAAAAATGAAATGAGATTTATGCTTCTATGATTGAAAATGTCTTTTCTAAGTGAAAATCATAGCTTTATCAACCTGATGTTGATGTAAGTAAGAACTCTTGAGTTTTTGTTATCACTATGTGAAGGTCTTGTGAACATGATCCATGAGTGATGATTGGGAGCCTCTATGATATTTTCTCCTTCTTTAGATATAGAGCTTGGAATACTGTAAATAATTGACTAGGGAGATTCTTGAATAAATAGAATATTGAAATTTTTGTTGTTTTCTAAGATAGTATCAATGAGAAGTTTGTTCTTATAAATATTTTGTGAAAATATTTTTAGGGATTTTAAAATTATTGTTTTACCTCATTCACATATAAGTGAATTGAATTGGCTTTGATTTCTTGGAGTTTCTTGCTATGCTAATCTCTGTTAAATCTGTGTTTTCAGAATAAACAGTTGTTACTGTTTGTTTGGTGCTTGCCCTTGTAGTTAATGTTACAACTCAAAGACCTTAAGGTTAGTCAATAAGATGAACCTTGTATTGGGTTAACACAAGAGAACTTAATAGAGAACTCTGTACAGGATTGTCTACTTTATATACCTAAGACTACTGGTCCATGCTCTACTATTTTAGCCTATCTTAAATGACCATGTATTTGTCTTAAGGTCAACATGTATTAAATACATTGTATGATATCATTCTTTCCAGAACCTTCTATCCTTTTCCATGTGATCATGTGACAATTTTGTGACAGTGACATGCTGCGACATGCTAAATCCTAACTCTAGATCCCAGAATAGAAAATCAATCAAAAGAAAATAGAAATGAAAAGGAAAATGAAGATAAAATTAAGTTCACTATTTGCAATTTATGAGATCATTTGAGTTGACATTGTTCAACTCTTTCATATATTTCTCCACTATGTTCAGATTGGAGAAGACAGCTACTTTGTTAGTAATGAGAATAATTCCTCTGTTATCAGATCAGATATAATCTGTAGAGATCTTGAATGTTAGTAATGTGATTATTTGCTTGAAAAATAACTCTTTTAGAGTTGTTCATATCCATGGATATAATGATTTGTTTTCTTGAAGGATCATCATGTTAAATTTCAGTTTGTTCTTTTGGTTAGTATTATTTATGATATTATAGATTTCTATGATCTTGTCAAAGGATAGTTTTGGGAAGATATCTTTGATCTTGATAATTTCCTTGATATTGCTTTTAGATACTTGTACATATGACTGGTTGTTGAAGTTAGAAGATGAGTTTGAAGGTTGATTCTTGTTAAAAAATTTTAACTTAGCCAGCATACTTTTGCTAGGCCTAGAAGAAATAGACAGAGGAATTCTCAAAATATTAGCTTGTTTGTCCTTCAATGGTTTGTTTGTGGTTATGTTTCTAGTATATAATTTATTGAACTGCGAAAATACATACTGCTTAAAAGATTTGTTATTCTTGTTAGCTATTAATTTGTTCTAACTAGATTCATAAATAGCAGATAAAAATTCTCAAGCTACAAAACCAAATTCTGAAATTTGTAGGATGTCTTTAGCTATTCTATGTTCTAATAGATATTATTTGATGAATGTTACTATCTTGAAAAGAGAACATATAATATTCTTAGTATTATCTTTTAAATACTTGTTTACTCCAAATAAGGAAATAGAGCAAAAGTTACTATCTCAGATTAGTCTGGTATGAAATTACTGATAGTTTCAGATCTTGAGAAGCATTTGCTTTATTAATTCCATTGTATGAGGTACATACATAGGCTCATCTATAGACTCTATACTCATAGTGTCTGTCACTGCCTCCTTCAAAGATACGTAAGACAGGGAGAAACTTTGAACCTCCTTATTTTTAACTTGTTCAGCCCAAGTCAGATTGCTAGCCTGCGCTTATACTCAATCTGCATAATCTATAGAAGACACAGTGGAGTTAATAGACATTTCTCTAAAACTGTTGAAGATAGAAGAAGCTAAACATTCTCTATGTATATTAATTTCAATATTCATCGAGTAATGTTTAGAGGGTTGTAGTTGGTTGTTTTGATGTTTTGAAATAAAAAGATACAATGTATTTACTAATTCTCTTATGGATACTACTATACAAGATAGTAGTAAGAGAGAAAGAAGTGATTACTTCTTACTAATTGTCATGATAGTTTTTAGATTTCATCTCAATCTTAAGCTAATCAATCAGTATAATTATATAATCATTATTTTGAATATTCTACCATTATTAGTTGTTATTCACTGTAAGAGGATACAGAGCTCCTGAGTTTGATTAAAATCAATTCCTATACTCACCAAGTTTTACTAGTAGTACTCAAGGAAATTATATAGAATTCTCAAGATATTTAGAAGGATATATTAGCACTTTTACTTTTGCTGAATCTTATTTTTGCTACTTAAAAATAGCTCATGGCTCTATCTTAATCCTAAGCTATTTTTGAGTTGGCCAAGTAGAAGCTGGGAAAACTAAAGATACTAGTATATAATTTAGCCTTTCAAATATTCTATAGAAATTATTTCTTTCAATTGTTTTTCTAACAAATAAGATTTATTCTGAGAATGTCCATCTGAAATAAACATTATGTTGGGTATATATTAAAGTTTGTTATATTTACTACACCTTATGTCTTTTACATGCTGTTTGTTAGAATCAAAGATAGTAGACTTTATTCTTTCTTATTTTATTTTTGTTCTGTATTTAAATATAGGTTAGAGTTTAGTGTGACATCATATGTGACTGTTACAACTGTCAAATGGTGTGATGGAAGTATAACACATGTCATATAGTAGTTACATATGTCATGGTCATAGTCACATTATTATATGATAAAAAAAAAGATGTAAGAGATTTTGAAACAATAACATAATAACATAGTTATTATATGTTGGCCTTATGTAAAGGATATAGCCTTTAGAGTAAGTTAAATGTAGTTATATACAAACTATTAGCCTAGTGTATATAAGATAGATACTTTGTACTAGAAACTTGATTAAGTTTTCTTACATAAATCTTATATAAGATTCTTCTTTTGACTAAACACTTGTTAGATATAGTTTACATCTTATTATCTGAGATTTGATGAGGTCTTTTAGAAGTCCAAATAAGTCATTATATATTATCTGAGAATGCAGAAGATGAAGTTGGAATAATCTTTGGCTTTAGCTTAGCTTATATACTATATCTCTACAAGTCATACTGGTTGTATATTTTAGAAGAGAACTTGGAAAATTTTAGAAAATTGAGATTACCTGAAGGTAGTGAGATATGTTATTGCTAACACTGGAAATTAGTTCTAGTTTTAGAACAGTCTAAACTACTAGTTTATATACTAAGTATACTATTTAAGATAGCTATTTGGAATAGAAATTGCTAAGCAAGTTATCTTGGATACTAGTGATCCTTGGATACTAGGGATAGAGACCCATGGAGTTGGTAAGAATCTAGTGAGGACATCCAAGATAGAATAAAGGCTATTAATCCATACTGGAAGTGGATGGAAAGTATAGATGAAAGAAATGTGTTATTTGTAGATTGGGACATATATGGCCAGAATGGAATAGAACAACACTAAGTCTTAAGTCATAACATTAGAACATAATTTCACTCCTAAGGCTATCTAACACAAGGCTCTCTTTACTTTTTTATTTTTATTTTTTATTATATTTGACCAAAGGATAACACCACTTTTTAGTTAAGAAAAAACAACTAGACTTTAAGCTTAAGAGGTTGATAGTAGCTACCAAACCTAGACTGTCAGCTAGATATACTCATTATTGAAGTGGGTGGTATTGTTGTAGCCATACTTGTATTATTTTGAGTAAAAGACTTGTATTAGGACAACTGAGTGAAGTTCATGATATTTGCAATATTCAGGGAAATCTAATTTTATTACAGTAACTAGTAATCAAATACTACTTACCTTTAGAGAAACTTAAGAGAATTAAATAAAATTTTCTAAAGGTAACTAATGTTCTAAATAAAATTATTTTACTTGTTAAAAATTTCTGAGTAGAGTTAGTTGTTTTTAATCATTATATTATATATAATAGTTATAAATGTTACCAAGCATGATAGAAGCATAAAATATGTCATATGTTTCATGGTCACAGTCATGTGACTTATTAAAACATGTTATAAAAACTACTGGAAAAACTTAGTTATTATTGTAGCAGCCACTAATCTATCATAGTATGCTTGGACACTAACATTTTTCTTTTTTTATTATTTATTTTTCTTGATTTAATTTTTCTTTTTTCTTTTTCTTTTCTTGAATAATAAAGAAGTACATGGCTGTAGTTATATAATATGTCATATAATATGATATCATAAATTTAGAATGAAGTAGAAAGAACTAGAATAATAATGTTGGAGAACATGTTTGCCTTGTGGTAACAATGTGGTAGACTCATAGACAATATGTGTATGTTAGAGTAGAATTATTTATTGGAGACTCCTTGTCAAGTTCTCTTGTGATCTCTATAAGATACATTGTTTTTAAGTTTACTTAGTAGTTTATTAGTCATTTTTAGACTAGTGGTTGCCACAACATAATCAAAACAATCAATAGTACACTTAAGTAGTTTTTATAGGATAAGAGTTTTATAGAAATCACAAGAGAATTTAACAAGAAGTCTCTGATATATTGTTATTCTATTTATATAGATAGTTCATGGTTTATGCTAATGATTCTGGATAATATATCTGCTTTAGTGTTTGTTTTTCCTTGTTAGAGTTGTGAACAATAAACTTGGTCTCATTTTTATTTTTATTTTCAATTTTATTTTTCTCATTTTCATTTATTTTATTTTTGGTTTTACTTTTCTTTATTTTGGACTTAGGCAAAAGGTGTGATAGTTACACATGTCACAGTCACAGTCACACAAACATGTGACACAAAAAAGAATATAAAAGGTTCTGGGACAGATAATATCATATAATATAGCAATAGTATATTAGTTTTATGAAATGTATATGAACTTTAGGTTATGTTAGTTGTAGTGTGTGCACAGACCAGTCTGTAGTATATAAGGTAGAATATCTTATCCTATGAACTCTATCAAGTTTTTGTGTTACTCAATACAAAAGTTATTTTAAGTCTTAACATTCTTGGGATATGTTTTAGAATGAAATTATAGTCTTGTAGCTTGAAATACTATCTTGCTTGTGATTTATTAAGTTTATGTGGTTCTCTGAAATACTTGAAATTTTTGTGATTAGTCTAGACTTTGAACTTTTCTATAGCATTCAATAGATATTTTTAAGATGATGTTATGATATACTTTGTTGTAGCAACCACTAGTTAAAGGACCAATAGTGTTATGATCTTAAATCCTTAGAGTGGGATAAAAGAACAAACTCTTGTATTGGAGTAAACACAAGAGAACTCGATAAAGAGTTCTTTACAAAATAGTCTACTTTATATACTCCTACAGATAGTCTGTGCTAGGTACTGTGCATCCTATCTTAAATGACTATGTGTCAAGTGTGAGGCCAACATATGGTGTCCATGTTGTATGATATTATTTTGTTTCAGAACCTTCCACTCTCTTCTCTCAAGTTCCATGATCAATACTGTGACCACACCATCAGATGTAACTGATGTAACTGATCACTTCTAACCCTAACTCTAGAGTTCTAAAAATAGGAAAATGAAAAATAAATTGAAAGAAAAATAAAATGAGAAAGAAAATGAAGAAAAAACTAAGTCTACATTCTTTGATCTTGACAAATAGTAACATAATCAATAAATCTCAAGACAGATATCATGTGGGGATTACAAAAGAACTCAACAAGGAGTTCCTGATGTATTACTATCCTATTTATACTATAAATACATGGTGTATGCTAACAATAAATAACCCTACCCTAATGTCTATGTGTTATTCATGCTTCCATCATATGTCAACCTCATATCTTCTATAAGAATACTATGCCATATACATATGCTCTAATATCATCCTTTTAGTCCTTTCTAGCTACTTCTTCACTAAGTTCAGGCTAATAATCTCACATCATGTGATATGTCATGTGACCACAGTCATATGCCTCTTTATTGTTAAAGAAATATAAAAGAAAAAGAAAAGAAATATTAAATCAAGAAAAATAAATAAAAGAAAAGAAAAATGTTAGTGTTCATGTGTACCATAACATACTTGAGCACTAATAATTTATTTTAATTTTCATTTTCTTTTATATATTGATTTGTTTTTTGATGTTAGAGATTTAGAACATAGTAGAAGAAGCTAGAACAAATAATATCAGAGACATGTTTGTCTTGTGATAATGGTGTGGTAGACTTATAGACAACATGTAAACTTTATAAAAGGCTTATTTATCATATAGTATGGTTAACACATGACAATCTTAAGGCAAACATATGGTTGTTTAAGGTAGGGTTGAAGAAGTGTAGCATGGGCCATTGTTAGCTTGTATATAAGGTAGAAAGTTGTATTAGGAACTCCATTGAGTTCTCTTGTGTTACTTAATACAAGAGCATGTCTTTTGCTTTAATATATAAGCCTAAGTCATAACATTTGTAGTAGTATAAAAGACAAAAGTATTGGTCTCCTTATAGTCTTTGTGTCCATTTTTTTAAAGCTTCTACTATGGCTAATAGTTTCTTGTTATATCTTATAGTTTCTTTTAGCTATTTGTATTATCTTTAACAAAAATATAATTGGTTTCCATTTTACTTCTTGTTTTTAAAATAAGATTCCAATATGTAATTGTGTGACTGTGACTGTGACATTCATATATGATGTTATGTTATAACCTTAACTCCTAGTCCAAAATATAAAATAAATAAGATAAAAAACAAAGTTTATCATCTTTAATTCTAATATTACTTTCTTTTAAAGTATTGGTTATTTTTCTTCTCTTCTGAATAGAGCAAGTACTAGTTAACTAGTAATCTTATTTTTGAATTCTTCAAATACCTTGTATTTCTCTTCCTATTGCCATTTCTTTTTTTCTTTAAGTTTATTGAGAGGTTTCACTATGTGACTAAAGTTCTTGATAAAATGCCTATAGAAATTTACAAACTCTAAGAAGCTTTCCACTTCTTTTATCTTGGTGGGTGTTTCCCATTCCTTGACTGCTTTAACCTTTTTGTTTTCTATTTGTACTTCTCTTTATCCAACTATTACTCTTAGGGTAGGTATTCTGTATCAAAGTCATATTTGGACTGTTTAAAGTACAAATTGTATTTCTCTACTATTAAGAATCATATTGTCCTTTTCTCTAATTCTTTCTTGGTTTTGACTATTATTATAAAATTGTCCATAATATTTGCAAGTATTTCTTCATATAATAGTTCCTATATCAGAATTGAAGATGGTAGACTTTATATTTTATATTTTTTCTTTTATTTTCAAATTTAGGATTAGAGATAGCATGATATCACATGAATGTCACAAAATGTCACATGGTATGACTAAGTGCCATACATTAGTCACATGTCACTGTAATACTGTCACACAATTATGTGTTACAATGGAACATTATAAAAGATTCTGAAATAAGACAATATTATACAACATGTTTTACACATGCTAGTTTTAAGAAAAATGCATAGTCCTTTAGAGTAGGCTAAGGTTAGTATAGCATAGACCAGTAGTTTAGTGTATATAAGATAGACAGTTTGTACTTAGAACTCCATCAAGTTCTCTTATATTAACTCTAATTTCTTTCATTTCTTAACATTTTGAGGTTTGAATCATAACATCCTTTGTTGTAGACTCAAAACCTTAGAGTTGGTTAAGAGACTAAACCTTGTATAGGGTTGTCACAAGAAGAACTCGATAAGGAGCTCCTACTCTAGCTACCCACTATATATACTAATTAGTCCTGGTCCGTGCTACAATATTATATGTCCGACCCTAAAGTCCATACCTCTACCTCATGTCCATTACTCATCCTCCATGCGTCTACCTTAAGGCCACCATGCTTCCTACATGTGCCCTGACGTCATACTCTTAATCTCCGCTGTACATGTGCACACCATGTGTACACCATGAGGAACCCATGTCCCTTGACGTCACTCCTAACCCTAGCTCCCTCTCTAGACTCTTCCCGATCCTTCTAGACCCTAAGTCCTTCTAGACTGCTCTAGACCACTCTAGCCTATCACATGACTTCCAAGTCACGTGCCTTCCTAACCCTATGTCTGTTGTAGACTAATAATATACTAAGGTCCTAACCCTAACCCTAGTCCGAAGTCTGTCCATGCTCTCGTACTATAACATCCTTGTTATAGCAACTACTAGACACAAAGTCCAATAATCACACAAACAAGTAAAGCTCTCAACAGGCTATCAATGTAGGGATCACAAGAGAACTCAACAAGAAGTCTTTGCTAGATTGCTACCCTATTTATATAAGTTATATATAGTTCATGCTATGAATAATTACTCCTGCCCTAATGTTCATGCATTGTCCATGAGTGCACCATGTATATACCATGAGGTAGCCATACAGTTAATATGCTTTTTGACATCATCCATCTAGACTACTTCAGCCTGCTCTATGTCAAGATCGTTGATGGAGGACTTTATTTTTTATTTTCTCTTTTTACTTTATTTTATTTTTCTTCTTCTTTTTCTTTTCTTTTCTATTTTTAGAACAACTTGGGTTAGGGTTTATCAGTCACGCTGTCACATCAGTCACAAGATGATGGCATAGTCACAAGACTAATCATGAAACTTGGGAGAATGGAGTAGAAGATTCTAAAATAAAGTGATGTCATGCAGCATGGACAACACATGTTGGTCTCATGTCATACACATGGTCATTAGGGTAGGGTGCACAGTAGTGAGCACAGACCATGAGTAGTAGTATATAAGATAGACTACTTTGTACTAGGAACTCTATTGAGTTCTCTTGTGTTACTCAATATAAGAGTTGTCTTATCACTTAACACTTTGAGCTTTAAGTCATAACACTCTAGGCTTTATGACATCATATCATGTGACATGTCATGTGACTACAGTGTCACATGCCTCTTCATTGTCAATAAAAAGAAAAAGAAATTCAAAAGAAAAGAAATATAAAATCAAGAAAAATAGATAAAAGAAAAAGGAAAATATTAATCCTTACATGCATCATAACAATCCTGATATATACTGTTTATAATATTCCTGGCAAGTTATATAATTTAAAATGTATGATCTTTAGTTTAAATAAACTATTTTTTGTTAAAAATACTGCTTTTCATTCTTTAATTCATATATTATTGTATTCTCAGATAAAATCCAACTTGTTAAAGTATTTTTCATTTTTAAGTTTATTAATAACTTCTCCAATTAATGATAATGGTATTTTGTTCTGTATACTGGTTCAACTTTCTATAGTCTATCCTTTATATCTTGAACTTGATTCTACAATTAATTCTGCCTTGAGTTGTTTATTTATCTAGCCATTGGTTTAGAGCTTTTTATTTCTTGACTGTCATTGTATAGGCTTTAGTGTTTAGCTCTTTGGATGTATTTTCCAATAGATTGATTTTATGATCCTATTCTTATCTTTCTGGTTACTTCTCCAATTTCTTTTTGTTGAATAGATAAGTAAAAGATTGAATGTACTCTTTGATTTCAAGTGTGAACTGGGCCTAACAACTTAGTAGAGTAGTGGACAATGATATATTATCTAATAGCAACTCAAATAAGGACCTCTTAAGAGAAGTGATGGTGAAAATCAGACTAGAAAGAATTGATATACAGGAAAGAATAATAGTGTAGTGGAGATACTGTTAGATAGTGAGGTAACAAAATTAGTGATGAGTTTTGAATTTGCAAGAAAACAGGGATTTAAGTTGAAAAAAAATTAAAAAATCTATTTATATAAGAAATGTGGATAGAACATTCAACAAGAAAGGACTGATAGCAAGCACCATAAAGATAAATATATTTTATAAGAAATATAGATAGAGAATAAATATAGATATAATTAGTGGACAGAAGTAAAATATAATTTTGAAAATACTATAGCTTGCTCACCATAATCTTGAGATTAACTGAAAAACAGGAGAGGTAAAAATAATGAGATGTCTAGAAGAATGTAGATGTTATAAACTCAAGACCTTAGAGTTGATTAAGAGAAAGAACCTTGTATTAGGGTTAATATAAGAGAACTTGATAGAGAACTCTGTATAGGATAGTCTACCTTATATACTAAAACTTCATGGTCTGTGCTAACTACTTCTAGCCTACCCTAAACAGCTATGTGTTTCCCTTAAGGTCAATATATATTGCATATGTTGTATAACATCATTCTTTCAGAACTTTCTATATCCTTCTATATGACTTGTGACTTGTGACCATGTCATCTGATGTGACTGATGTGTGACGACGTAATCTTGTCACTCTAACCCTAACCCTAAGTTCTAAAAATAGAAAAAATAGAGAATAAATCAAAAGAAAAATGAAAATAGAAAGAAAAAGGAAAATAAATTAAGTCTACCACTTTTATCTTTGACAGTAGAAAGTAGTAGAGACTGAAGCAGGGAAAATTAGGATAGCAAAAACAAAAAAAAAGAAGGAAAGAAGGAAGAAGAAGGAAATCAATGAAAAGAGAAGAAATAGAAAAAGAAGATAAAAAAACCAAAAAATAAGATAAAGATAAAGATAAAAATGATAGAAGAATAGGAAATTTAGGATAAGAAGAAGAAGATAGCAAAGTCTAAAGAGGTATTATAACTTAAGTTCTTAAGTTAAAACAAAAGATATACTCTTGTATTGAGTAATATAAGAGAACTCAATAGAGTTCTAAGTACAAGCTAATTTACCTTATATATTACAGACTGTAGTCTGTACATGTACTATAACTAATCTGCTCTAAAGTTCTTATGCTTTCTATAAGACCAATATGTTATTACCATACTATATAATATTATCTGTTCTGAAACCTTCTACAACTTTCTCTGTATCATATGATTATGTGATCTGTGACAGATATCACACCTTTATTATACTACACTCTTTGCCTAAGTCCAAATAAAGAAAGAATAAGTAAAATCAAAAATAAAATAAAAGGAAAAACAGAAAATAAATGAAAACTAAGTCTATCATTCATATCTCTAACAAGAGAAGGTCAAGAAATTAGTATCTTAAAGGTTTTACAAGTAGATCTATGTCTTTAGAAAGAAAGAAAGTGAGAAGATGCTAACAAAGAAGATATAGGATTATATAATTAAGTTAAAGGAGGAATTTGTGCCAAGGAAAGGGAAAATCTATTTTTTCTTTTATTTTCTGTTTCTTTTATTTTTTGGATGATGAAGAGGCATGTGATTGTGGTCACATGACATGTCACATAGCATTATATTATAGGCCTAGAATCTAAGAGAAGAGACTGGTAGAATAATATCAAGATATATGTTAATAGTATGTTTATTTCATAGTGTATATATTGTATACTCATGGCTGACACATGAACTCTAGGATAGGGTTATTTATTGTTAGCACAAACTATGAACCATCTGTATAAATAAGATAGCAATATATTGAAGACACCTTGTTGAGTTCTCTTATGATCCCAATGAAACTCTTGTCTTGTAAGACTACTTAGTATATTACTAACTGTCTTGGTTAGTGGTTATCACAACAAGAGAAGAGGTGTATGAGTTTGTAAATGAACAATTGAGAAAGTAATGGTGCAAGACTATATATATTTCAATAAATAAACTATTAAGAATAATTACTCTTTACCTCTAACTTTAAATATTGTTGAAAATATTAGTATAAAGAAAGTATTTACTAAGTTCAATTTATGTTGGGACTATAATAATGTATGAATAAAGAAAAAAGATGAGTGGAAGGCAGTGTTCATAACACTGGAAAAATTCTTTGAACCAACAGTAATATTCTTTGGCTTGATAAACTCACCTATAATGTTTCAAATAATAATGAATGAGATTCTGTGAGATTTGATCAACATCAGAAAATTGGCAAGCCTTATAGATGATGCAATTGTATAAGCAGAAGAGGAAGAAGGGCATCATAAAGTAGTAGAAGAGGTAGTAAAGAAACTGGTAGAAAATAACTTGTATATAAAACCAAAAAAATACAAGTAAAATATTAGAGAAATAGTATTCTTAGGATAACACTTATATTGAGTAATACAAAAGAACTCAATGGAGTTCCCATTACAAGCTAGTACTACAGACCATGGTCTGTGCACATACTATAACTAACCTACTCTAAAGTTTATATATTTTCCATAAGGCCAACATACCATTGCTATGTTATATATGTGACCACACTGTTACAAATAATATGTCTTCATCATACTTTTTGACATCTGTGATTATTATGCATAACATCATATTATACTTTTTTTTTTTATGTCAACAATTTATTACACAGGGGTATGATGGCAGTCCATGCCTACAGGAGGAATTATATATGGAGTATCAATACTCTAATTTTTTTATGCAGTTACCCAACACAAAGAACTACTAAGGAATTGAACCTATAACCTCAAGTAGGTTTGAGATAGGCATAATATACATGGACAGGGGGCTCTTCCACTATGTTATCTCTTCCCCATCATATTATACTTTATTGTCTAAGTTCAAAATAAAGAAAATAGAAATGAAAACCCAAAAATAAAATAAAACTAAGTTTATCATTTGCAACTTTGACAAGAAAATGAAAGTGGTATTAGACCAGCTGACCCTCAAAAAAGTCAAGAATATACAAAAGTTTTTAGGATTTATTAATTATTATAGGTAGTTTATTAAAAATTTCACATCTATAGCTAGACCATTACATAACTTAGTAAAAAAGGAACAAAAGTGGAATTAGACAGAAAAACAAGAGAAGACATTTAAGGAGTTAAAAGAGAGGTTTATAAAAGAACTGGTGTTAGCTATACTATTACAACTCAAAGACCTTAGAGTAGATTAATAAGAAGAATTTTATACTATAATTAGCTTATTCTAAATGACCATATATAATATGCTATATAACATTATTCTTTTTAGAACTTTCTACTATTTTCCATTGTAACATGTGATTTGTATGATAGTGTGACAGTAACAGCATTGTGTGACTTTTGACTGATATGTAATGTCATGTCAAACCCTAATCCTAGATTCTGAAATAGAAAATAAATAAAATAAAATAAGTCTAACTTTTATAATTCTAACATGTACTGGATTTGGATAAAAAATAAGGATAGAAGTTAATATGTCAGATTATGCTATAGAAGGGATTTTATTCATGGAATGTAAAGATAAATAATAGAGACTAGTAGCTTACTTATCAAAATATTTAAATAAGACTGAAAGAAATTATGAAATTATGAAAAGGAAATACTGATAATAATCAAAAGCTTGGTATAAAGAGATCTACCTTAGTACAAAGTTTAAGTACTCAAACATTACTAAACTCTATAGTATTCTTGTTTTTTATTAGTCAGCACTTCTGTTATGGGATGCTTTGAACATGAACAATTTTTATTTTCTTTTTCTTTATTTTCTGACTTTATAGGGATTTTGTTTTCTTTTTCTTTTCTTTTGGACGATGAAGAGGCATGTGACATCGAAGTCACATGACAGGTCACATGATGTGATGTCATAAGCCTAGAACATGGTAGAAAGAACTAGAAGATGATGTCAGGGCATATGGAGTACACATGGTAGCTTTAAGTAAGATATAAGGCAGACATGAGGGTGAAGCATAGACATAAGGGCAGGGTTAAATATTAGTAGCACAGACCATGAACCTTTTGTATAAATAGGACTCTAATTAAGAAGAGGCTCCTTGTCGAGTTCTCTTGTAAATTCCCACTTGATAATCCTACTTTGAGATTTTACTGCTTGTGTTGTTATTTATTATTTTGATAAGTGGTAGCCACAACAACTTCTCTACTTCCATCAAATTTTATAGTGTTTCTTAAGCTAGCTCTGCCAGTCAAATCTTATATAGAACTACTTAATGTCTGAATACTACCCACTCTAATTATTACTGCTACAAGCTTCTTTTCTTTTCTAATGAATTTTCTAGATTCTTTTATTAGGGTTTCTGACTATCTAGTTATTATCATTTCTTAGTTATGCTAGTACTGTTCAACTAGATTGTAATATATTCTAGGAATATTTAATAGTTGTTGTCTTCAGAAGTTTTTAATATATTTTCTTAGAATTTCCTAGAGGTAAGTATCACTCATACTTAGTTAGTTAATAATAAAAAGTTAGATTGTAGATAAGCTCATTGGGTGTTAGATGTGGTTCACATCTTGTTATCCAAGACTTGTTAGTAAGCTCTTAGAAGTTAGATTAACAAGCATATATTATTTAGATATATAAATATTAAAATGATCTTTGGCTTTAGCTTATATGCTGCACCTCTACTAGTTGTACTAGTTGTATATTTCAGAAGAGCTACTTAGAATGACTAAAGGACAAGTCCACCAGAAGATAGTGAGATATATTATTACCAATATTAGAAGATAATGTCTATTTTAGTCAATTTTCAGGATAAGGACTACTATTTTGTATACTAAGTATTTGTCAGAGTTGTGAATAATAGACTTGACTTTATTTTATTTTTATTTCTCTTTTATTCTATTTTCTATTTTTATTATTTTAGACTTAGATAAAAAATGTAATGTGATATCATATATGATAGTGCAAGATATCTCTTGCATCATAGTTATCATAGACACTATTCATGTAGCTAAAAATTTATTGATTTCTCCACACATTGTCACAATTATAAGACCTTAGAGTGGATTAAGTAAAAGAACTTTGTATTAGGATTAACACAAGAGAACTTGATAGAGAACTCTGTACATGATCATTTATCTTATATACCTAAGACTATTAGTTCATGCTCTATTACTTTAGTCTATCCTAAATAACCATGTATAAGCTCTAAGGCTAACATATATTAAATACATTGTTTTCCCAAGAGAAGAATTCAAATGTCTATACAGATCATATTCAATTGAATTAAAACATCACATTCTTTATAAGTGTAGATAATTCAACAAATACTGGAATCCAATGAGAGGTATAATAAGTCAGTTTATCTCTTTCCTAAGATTTAATCCAAATGCCTTCTCCTTTGGAGAAAATATTACATGAGCTAGCACTTCTTTTGCTTGATTAGTTTTCTTTTATTTCTCTCCTCTTTCTTTTTTCTTTTTCTTTTTCTCTTTCTTTAGTCCTATTTAATATAATTATGAAGTATGTTATGACTTAAAGACCTTAGTGTTGGTCAATGAGAAGGGCCTTGTATAGGGTTACACAAGAGAACTTGATAGAGAACTCTGTACAAGATTGTCTACCTTATATACTAACACCTAATGGTCTGTGTGAGCTATTTCTAGCCTACCCTAAATGACCATGTGTATTTCTTAAGGGCAATATGCACATCACATGTTGTATGACATTGTCCCTTTTAGAATGTTCTATGTTCTTCTCTGTATCATGTGACTTGTGACTATGACTGCTAATGTGATCTGCTGTGTGACAGCATGATATTGTTATTATAAACCTAACCCTAGTTCTAAAAATAGAATAAAGGAAAATAAATTGAGACAAAATAAGAAAAGAAAATAAGAAAAGTTAAGTCTACTTCTTACATTCTTAACAAAGTAGCTATCATAGTCTGCCCCCATGCTCTATGTAATAAATTGTCAATTCAAAAAAAAATCATATATGATAGTTACATATGTCACAGTCACAGGTCACACAATCATGTGACACAGAGAAGATTATAGAAGGTTCCAGAATAGATAATATCATATAACATGGCAATAATTGGTCTTATAGAAAGCACATAGACTTTAGAATAGGTTAGTTATAACATATACACAAACTACAGTCTATTGTCATAAGATGAGAGTGTGGACAGACTTTGGCTAGAGTTAGGATTAGCTGGACATATATAAGTATTATAATTATTAGTCTACAATGGATGGAGAGCACGTGACCTAGAAGTCATGTGATAGAAGCTAGAGTGGTCTAAAGCAGTCTGGAAGGACTTAGGGTCTAGAAGGATCAGGAAGAGTCTAGAAGGAGTTAGGATTAGAGATAACGTCAAGGGATATGGGTTCCTCATGATGTACACATGGTGTGCACATGTATAGCGGAGATTAAAGATATGATGTCAGGGCACATGTAGGAAGCATGGTGGCCTTAAGGAAAACACATGTGGATGAGTAATAGGACATGAGGTAGAAGCATGGTGGATGGACATGAGGTAAACACATTGTTATGGAACGCTTTAAACCTAACATTTTATATTTCTTTTATCTATTTTTCTTTTGGTTTTATATTTCTTTTATCTATTTTTCTTTTGGTTTTATATTTCTTTTTCTTTTTCTTTTTCTTTTTCTTTTAGGACGATGAAGAAGGCACATGACAAGCAAGTCACATGATAGGCCACATGATGTGACATCATAAGCCTAGAACTTGATGGAAGGGTCTGGAAGATGACATCAGGGCACCTGGAGTACACATGGTAGTCTTAAGTAAGAAATGAGGCGGACATGAGGTTGTAGCACGGACCAGATGTATTTAGTATATAAGACTCTAGTTAAGAAGAGGCTCCTTGTCGAGTTCTCTTGTGAACTTCCCACTTGATATCTGCCTAAGAGATTTATTGCTTGTGTGATCGTTGGACTTTGTGTCTAGTGGTTGCCACAACACACATTGTTGTAGCATGGACCACATATAATTAGTATATATAGAGGAGCAATGCAGCGAGGGCTCTTTGTCAAGTTCTCTTGTAATTTCTCCATTTGTTACTTGATAGCCCACTGGAGAGCTTTGCTAGTTGTGAGATTATTTGTCCTTGAGTGACGAGTGGTTGCTACAACATCTATAGTATAAGATAGATTAGTTTGTAACAGAAACTCTATTGAGTTCTCTTATATTACTTAATACAAGAGTATGTCTTTTATCTATCTTTGAGACTTAAGTCATAACAGTATTCTATCTAGGATAATTATATAGGAATGGAGACTATAAGTGAGTTACTTTAGTTTTGAATGATCCTTGAATATTAAAGTGAAGATCTATGGAGTTGTTAAGAAGTCCAGCAAGAATGTTTAAGATAGAAATAGAGAAAGCAATCTATACCAGAAGAAGTCTAGAAGTGTAGATAAGTATGAAAAGTGTAGCTATAAATTAGAATAAATATAACTAGTATTATAACTTAAGTTTTAGAGTTAAAATAAAAACATGCTCTTATATTGAGTAATACAAGAGAACTTGATAGAGTTACTAGTATAAGATAGTTTACCTTATATACATTAGACTGTGGTTTGTGTGCATACTACAACTAACCTACTCTAATATCCATATACTTTTTATAAGACCAATCTATTATTGTTATACTATATGACATCATCTTATTTCAGAACCTTCTAACCTCTTCTCTTTGGTCACATGATTATGTGACCTGTGACTGTTGTCACGAATTTTGTGACATGTGTGACTATCATATATAATATCACATTACACTTCTTTATCTAAGTTTAAAATAAAGAAAAGGAAAAAGAAACTCAAAATAAAATAAAGAAAAATGAGAATATAAAATAAAAAGAAAAGAAATATAAAATAAAGTCAAGTCTATTATTCACAACTCTAATAACTAGATTGGAATATGATATTAGGCTTTATATTTGTTAAATTTTGATTTTACCTTGAAATATGTACTAGAAATAAAGATAGGAAAGACAGATGGATTAAGCAAGAGGCCAGATTGGAAGGTAGAAATGGAGAATAACAATGAAGAATAACAATGAAAATCAAAAATTGATAACAGAAGAGTGGATTTAGGATTTGATAGAAGTACTAGTTGTCATATACAAGTCCACCTGTCCAGAAACAATGTCCCCGTGGTGATGCCACCTCTGAACCATACAAGCCTGCCTTCCACGGTGGCCACCTTTCTCGCAACATATCTCATGGTGGTATTGCAACCTTCTGGGTATTCCATCTTTCATGACAGAGATACTCCTATTCAACTCAGTCTTCCATGATGGAGTTACTCCTGTTAGTGTCTCAACACTGAAACCTCTGCTCAGGGCAATAGGGGTTGTTACCACTGAAACCCCGAGCATCTCCTATATTATCAGTTTGTATATAAGACTAGTAGTTACACTGTAATTCGCTAGTCTAATAATCGACAGAGATAAACTCTCATTGAACTCAATCTCTGGTGTTCAACGGTGACACACCAATCAGTACTCACTCCCACTCAGACTTTCCCTCCTTTATCTGAAGTTGCGACCATGCAGCAGACAGATGGCACAGCACATAAGCTGAAGCCAAGGTTGTTCCACAAGTCCACTCATCTCTGAGTCCATTCTGCGGACTTCCACCCCGGTGTGAACCGCACCTGACACTAGTAGAAGGACTAGAAATGGATATAGTAGAAAAGTATTAAGAGGAAAAGAGTAATAGATAGATAGGGAGTTCATATTAAAAAAAGAGAAATTTTATATACTAAAGAATGAAGAGAGTTAGTATCAAGAAATTATTGATGGCTAGAAGTGACAAGAGATGTGGGGAGATATATGGATAGGTATGATTTATATTAAAGGATGAAGAACTATACAGAAACACTGGCAGGGAAACTAATGTTAAATGAGATGTTAGGAAAACTATAGACATATCTGACAGTTAAATTTATTATAAATTTATCATTAGTAGCAGAAAAATATATAATTTTTGTAGTATGTGATAAGTTGTCATATTTTGTAATAACAATAAAGGAAATGTTAGTAAAAGAATTAACAAGGTTATTCAGAAACAATATGTGGAAGTTGCATGGGTTATCAAAGAGTATAATCTCTGATAGAGAACTATAGCTTACAGCAAAGTTAACAAAGGAGTTGAATAAAATAGTGGGAATTGAAACAAAGTTACAAAGTTGTTGATGGTATTCCACCCACAAATGAGTAGGCAAACCAGGTATATAAACCAAGAGTTGAAACAATAATTAAGGTTCTTTGTGGATTACAGACAAAAATATTGGTTGGAATGGTTAGCAATGGTGAAGTTTGTAGTTAAAAGTTCATTTAGTAACAAAAGTATCTCTATTTATCTATGGTAGATGTTAGAGTAACTAGTAGAGTCTGTAGGAATTTGTGGACTTTCACAACCTCTAGGAAGTCCTAAGAGAATAGAATAAAGACTTCTGAGATGTTATGATTGACTCTCATGTTCACAATGTAGTTGTAGCATGTTGTATAGGGTTGAGGGTTAATTTTTCATGATATAATAATCAGCTATACCATAGTCATCTCAATCAGCACCTCATATAGTAGGCATTATTTTCTTTCATCTCCCTCATGTTTCATGACTCATTTGATATACATTTACCATACACAATCCTCATTGTCAATAGGTATATATAGTAGTAAATACTGTCCTGTATCTTTATACTTTACCAATTGACTCTATTCCCTACTCTTACTCAAGTCTTTGCCTAAGTTGCAACTTGAGCCAAGTCTAAGATCATAACATGGAAGTGATAACTATTCCAAATACTACCAGAATATATTCCAATCTAGTAGAACAACACTAATATAACTAAGAAATGATAGTAACCAGATAATTAGGAACCTCCATAGAAGTATCTAGAATAATTTTTGATAAAGAGAAGAAACTCTCAACAGTAACAACTAGGGCAGGGTAGTATTGGAGCACTGAGCAGCACCCTACAAAAATTGATTATGGGGAATAGTGGTATTAGCTTAAGAAGTATTATGGGATCTGGTAGGAATCAAGGAGTGCTAATTGCAGAGAGTGAGAACACTATGGGTTTAGTAGGGTTAAGGATAAATATTTGGATACTTAAACTTTATGCAAAGACAAGTTCTCTAACAGTAGAGAATTAAGGATAGAAGCAGATATTAGGAGAAAAGAAAAAGTAGAAAAAGTAATAAAGTTTGTAGAGAGAATGGAAAAGTCTAGAAGGAGATAAATATAGCATTAAATAGAGTATAGAAATAAATGAAGAAGCAAGCAAATAAGGGGCAGAAAGAAGCAGAAGTATGAAAGAAAGGAGATAGAGTAATGTTAAGTTAAAGACCTTAGAGTGGGTCAATAAGAGAAATCTTGTATTAGAGTTGGCACAAGAGAACTTGATAGGGTTTAAATTACAAACTAATCTAACTTATATACTCTAGACCATGGTCTGTGTGTACACTATCTTATTCTATCCTAAAGTACATGTGTTTGCCATATTATATGATGTCATTTGTTCTAGATCTTTCTATGTCTTTCTTTAAATCACATGATTCTGTGACTATGGCTGTGACCTATGATGTCACCCTAATCCTTAGTTCTAAGTTCCAAAATAAAAATAAAAGGAGAAGAAAAATAGAAATGAGAAAGGAATTGAAAATAATTAAAGTCTACTATTTTCAACTCTGGCACCTTACACAAAAGAAGAAATTATATTGGCTAATGTAATCAAGTTGAAGTTTCTGGAATCAATAAGAATTCATCTGGTAGTAAATATTAGTCGAGTAGTGAAGTATAAGAAACTAGTAAAGAGGCAAAAAGTAGAAGAAGTGAAACAAATAAAAGTAGAAGAAGTGCAAGAGTGGAAATTTGAAAAAATATTAAATGAAGGAAGATTTGAAGAATATAAAAGAAGTGGTAGCTAAGTTTGAGAGGAGGATAAGTATAAAAGTAAAAAGGTAAGAAAAGCTAGATATGACAGAAGAATAAGATTTCAGAAGGGGAGAGTTACTAAGGAAGTATATAACAAATATATTATATGGGTGGGATGATAGGAAGTTTGAAGAGGAATATCTAAAGAAGTTAGAGAGAAACTTTGAAGGAGAAGTAATATCAAAATTGAAAATAATGGACTTTGTTCTTTTTATTATTCTCTTTTATTTTTATTTTCTAATTTTTTATTAGTGTTAGATACAGTTTATATCTCATTATCTGAGATCCAATGATTGTCTCTCAAAAGTTCAAAGCATTATCTAAGAATACAGAAGATGGAGATTGGAACAACCTTTGGTTTCAGCTTGTGTACTACACCTCTACAAGTTATACTGGTCATATATTTATATTTCAGATAAGTTGCTTAGGACATGATTAGTAGATAAGTCCACTGAAAGATGGAAGGTGTGTCATCACTAAAACTGAAAGTTAGTGGTAGTTTTAGTTGATTTTTAGAATGAGGCTTACAATGTAAACTAGTAGTTTGCATACTAAGTATACTATCTAGGGTAGGTATCTAAAATGTAGACTGCTAAGCATTATTCTATTTAATAGTGATTCTTGGATATCAAGGATGTACTATAGCAACCAATACCAGTGACAGCAAAAGCACACAAACTTACATAGGACTAGTACATCTCTATCACTCTTATATTAGGATTTATAAGAGAAACTTGACAGAGTCCTTACTACTACAATGTACACTATATATCATAGTCCATGCTCTGCACTATTTACCCTACCATATGTTGTTCATGAGTCTATTATGCTCTAACTATAAGGCAGACATGCCATAACTATGCCTTCTGTTATTATTGTACTAGAATCTTCTTCTAGATCTAACATCACCTCATGTAACATAGTCACATGTCATAATCATGTGATCCTCCATCACTAAATAAAATAAACTAAAATTAAAAGAAAAGCATAACAAAAGAAATAAACTTTGTAAATCAAAATAAAACCATATCAAAAGAAGTGAAGTTCAGGGGTATATTATAACAGGATAGAGATCTATAGAGTTGGTAGAGTCCAGCAAGGACATCTGAGGTGAAATTGAGGTGAGTGATCCATACCAGAAGAGATTAGGGAGTATAGATAAGAGAGAAACATTATCTGTAAGTTGGGATAGATATGGATATGGCCAGATTAAGATATGACAATTGGAAGACTAAGTTAAAGGTTATAATGTGACATTACAATGTATATTAGAGCAACTGGCTGAAGACTATAAAATTTCATGAAGTTTACAATTTCTAGAGAAATTTTAAGTAATATTGTTCATAACTACTAAATATATGACTTATCTCTAGAGAAATACTAAGAGGACAGAATAGAGTTTACTAGAAGTAACAACTACTTTAAATACCTAGAAGTTTATTCTAATCAAGCAGAACATTAGACAGAACATTTAGTAACCTAACTACAGAATGATAATGTTAGAGTTGTGAATAATAGACTCTATTTTATTTTCATTTTTCATTTTATTTTTTTAACATTTAGTGTGACATTTCATGGTCATATGTCACATGTCACAGAAAGATAAAGCTATAGAACAATAATATCATACCACATATCTATAAGTAGGATATATTATACTTAAAAACTCTATCAAGTTTTCTTGTGTTAACTCTAATATAAAGCTTCTCTTTTGACTTTACTCTATAAGTCTTAAGTTGTAATAGATAAAGCTGAGTGGTCAGAAACTTTAATATAGTGATTTCAAGTGCTACTGAATAATAGAAGCTTATTAGTTAGTGGCTAGAAGAAGTGGATCAATAATTAGGAAAAAGTAAGTGAAAGTCCAGTAATATTATAGTGGGATATTAGTTAAAGACTTGAGAAACAAGAAGTTTGTAGAGTTAATAATAGGCCTTAGTGGTGTTGCAGACTCAAATTTCAGCAAGATAGTGAGTTCACTTACAATATACACTACATGTTGATCTTGTGTATAATATATGGCCTTTAGAGTAAGTTAGATATGACCAAGCATAGACCATTAGTCTAGTATATATAAAGTAAATATTTTATACTAGAAACTCTATACAAGGTTTTTCTTTTGAATAAACTCTAAGTTTTAAGTTATAACAACTTAGTATATGAGTTACATTTTTCTTCAAGCTTTATATTATAATTAAACTCAAGTATTAGAGTATAAGAGAAACCTTGTTATCACAAAATAAACTACTTATTTGTAATGTCTAAATCTTATATATACTCTTAGAAATTTAGAAGTGATTTAGAAATTCAATAATGATAACAATGATGATAAATATCAATACAGATATCAATGATAATAAGAAATAAATAATGAAAGATATTGTTAAGTCTAAGATCTAATTCTTAAATATCAAGATATATATATATAAAATAGTAATTATTTATATACAAGCTGTTTCCATCACATGATTAAAACTTATATCTGGTAGGGCTGTCATCTGTTATAGCAGATGTCAGACTAGTTTTAAAAGATAACTAATTATATCACCACATTGATATACTTGTATCTCTATGAATACTGATCTTTATATGATATATGATATATCATTGAAAATGGTTTAATGAGTATTTTCCAATATAAGTTTAATTATGGAAATCCATTGAGTCATTCCTGAGATAATAGCTAATGAAACTTGTAGTTACTGATAGTCTAATATCTCAGTAATCTATTGTCACTTTTATATATTCCATATATATATAAATAGCTCTTATTTGGAGATTTCCAGTATAACTTGGTTTGTGAAAATTGGCCTACTAGTTGTATGTTAAATATCATAGTTGAAAATAGTAGACTTAGCTTTTTCTTATTTTCTTTCTTATTTAATTTAATTTAAATTTAAATTTCTTATTTTAAACTTAGGGTCAAAGTTTAGTATAATATCATACATGACTATTAAAAACTATTATATATTGGCCACAAGTTACATGATGCTATCACAAGTCATAGTTACACAATCTCATATTATATAAAACATTCAAGAAGGTTCTGGAACAATGATGTCATTTTATATGTTAATATCATGTAATATATATATCCTTTAGGGTAGGCTAAGTTTAGTGTAGTACAGACCATCAGCCAAGTATATATAAGATAAACATTTTGTACTTGGAACTTTATCAAGTTCTCTTGTGTTAACCCAATATAAGATTCTTTTGTTGACTTTACTCTATAAGTTTTCAATTATAACATTAAGAATAATTCACACTCACTAAGATTATTTATAAGTAGCATAGAAGACAAATCAGGTTGGAAAATAGATTAGAAAAGTGCTATATGAATAAAATAATCTTAGCTTCAATAGAAGATTGTTGTATCTAGCTAACTTGTTATATGGTCTTATTTATTAGAAAAGGGATTTAGATATACTTAGTGTGAGTGTGGTACAAATTTAATTTAATAATCAGACTAAGAAAACAGTATATGGTAAATGATATTCTCAAATACAGAACTAGTAACCTAATACTCTACCACCATGTACTCTGAGTTGTCAAAAACTATATGTTAAGACTATAGGAAGTGGACTTTGTTTCTTTTATTTTCTTTCTCATTTTTATTTTCTTTTGATTTATTTTTCACCTTTCCTATTTTTAGAACTCTAGGGTTAGGGTTAGAAGTAATCAGTCACATCAGTCACCTCTGATGATGTGGTCACAACATTGATCATGAGACTTAAGAGAAGGAAATAGAAGGTTCTGGAACAAAATAATGTCATACAACATGGACACCACATGTTGGCCTCATGCTTTATACATGGTCATTTAGAGTAGGGTGCATAGTAGTTAGCACAGACTATCTATAGGAGTATATAAGATAGACTATCTTGTAAAAAGCTCTTTATTGAGTTTTCTTGTGTTACCCAATACAAGGTTACCTCTTAATCCAACTCTAAGAGTTTTGAGTTATAACATTGTGGGAGTTGTCATTTGGAACTCCATGGAATTAATGAGGGATGCAGGGTCTAGCCTTCAAATTAATAGGTGATTAGAATGGAGTGTAATCCATACCAGAAGAGTGGAAAAAGTACAGATATTGGATGGTATGTGACATTGTGGAAATACAAGTTAAATGAAGTTTGTGACACTTGTATTGGATTAATATAAGAGAACCTGATAGAATTCTTACTACAATATTGTTATAAGACAAAAGTGTGGACAGACTTTAGGATTAGAGTTAGGACAAATAAGATATAGTAGTAGTTATATTATTAGTCTACAATGAGAGAGAGAGAAGGCATGTGACTGGGAAGTCACATGACATAATATCATAGACCTAGAGCAGTCTAGAGTGGTCTGGAAAGATCTAGGGTCTAGAAGGATCAGGAAGAGTCTAGAGATGGAGTGATGTCAAGGAATATAGGTTTCTTATGGTGTACACATGGTGCACACATGTATGATGGAGATTAAAGAGTATGATGTCAGGGTACATGGACATGGCATGGTGGCCTTGAGGTAGATGTATGGTAGATGAGTAACAGACATGAGGACAGAACATAGACATTAGGGTAGGACAATGTGTAGCCGTAGCACAGACCATAAGACTTTATATAAATAGTCAGTAGAATACTGTTGTGGTTCCCTGTTGAGTTCTCTTGTGAATACACAACTTGTGTTCCCACTAGATATCCCTCCTGTGAGATTTACTGTTTGTGTTTCTATTAGACACTAGTCTAGTGGTTGCCACAACAAATATAGTCTACCTTATATACTACTCGGTATTAGTCTATGCATCATCTTTTCTATAGTATAACTAAGTCCTTCTAGTATATTTTACAATGTCCTATTTGTCACATAACAGTAACAGTGACATGTAATGTTTTTTTTAAATCAACAATTTATTATATGAGGTATGAGGGTAGACTGTGGTAGACACTTTGTATTTACATACATACAGACTAATTCAACATGTAAGAAAAGAATAAAATAGGAAGTAAAAAGAAAATGAAAGAAAATGAAAAAGGGAAAATTGACCAAAAGTAAAAAGAACTAGGAAAGTTCAATCAATCAAGTAATACTATTCCCAAATGAAAAAGCACTACTGTTAAATATGAGGAAGAAAACAAAATGTCCTATAATATCTCTTCTTGGATTCCAATAGTTATTAAATCTCTTACATTTATGAAGAATATATTTCCTTGACTCAATGGGATAATTGCCACAAGGGCACTTGAAGTCTTTACAAGGAAAGAATCTCAAACAATACTCTCTAATGGGTGCGTAATTGATGATTGTTTGAGAAGATCTGGCACAAAGTAAGTTTGAATGTCCAAAATATTTAAGCCAAGTTCTACCTTTAGAATAAAATGGTTCTAGGGGATTGTTTTCATCATCTAATAACTCCAAAAGATTTTGCTCTTTAATGTCTGAAGCTTGAAAGGTTATTTTCCATTTGTTTACAAGATTGTCACATTCTCTCTTCTTGCTAAACTCTTAGGACACTCTCCATGGAAAGGTTGGGGTCAGATGATGTTTTTTAGTCTCATTGTCAACAGCTTTGTGAGGAAACCAATTATAATGACTTGGGAATTTCCAGAATTCGATTATATTATTGGTATTTGAGTTGAAAAATCTTCTAAGTTTATAAGAAATAGCTGCTATATGGATTTGGTAAGGGTGTAACAAATATTCAAAAACCTTCTTTGCAGAGTGAATGGAATCAGTGACAATGATGATTTTACTGATGCCTTGAAGATTTGTTGCTTGGTTAATGCTGCATCTAATGGCAAAAAGTTCAGCTTCAGTAGTTATGATATTAATTGCATAATGAATTGTTTTAATAACTTGCTTGTCTTGACAATGAATATGAGCTATTAATGTGGTAACTTGGTTCTTAATGCTTGTATTAGAGATAACCAGAGTGATAGAAGGTTAAGTGATGAAATGAAAGTGACATTATTGAGAGATTGGAGATGAGTTTTGAGATTGTTGTTACTATGATTTCTTAATATATAGAATGAGAAGCAATTAACAAATATGTTAATAAGACATTGACCCAGAATGAATTCACTGTTAAAGGGGTCAAAAGATGGAAAAACTTCATTGAACCTATTATTTATATCAACAACAGGCCCCTTGAATTTTTGATATTGCTTGGGGTTGAGACAATCCAATGATAGTCTATATGGAGGTAAGTGTTATAACTCAAAACCCTTAGAGTTGGATTAAGAGGTAACCTTGTATTGGGTAACACAAGAGAACTCAATAGAGAGCCCTTTACAAACTAGTCTTCCTTATATACTACTACCAATGGTCCATGCTAACTACTATGCATCCTACCCTAAATGACCATGTGTAGTACATGAGGTCAACATGTGGTATCCATGTTGTATGATGTCACTTATTCTAGAACCTTCTACAACTTTCTCTCAAGTCCCGTGATTAATGTTGTGACCACATCATCAAATGTGACTGATGTGATCAATCACTTCTAACCCTAACCCCAGAGTTCTAAAAATAGAAAAGATGAAAAATAAATCAAAAGGAAAATAAAAATGAGAAAGGGAATAATAAAAAACTAAGTCCACTTTCTGTTGTCTTGACAGTAAGATAGATGTCGTTGAAGATTCTAATAGGGATCTGAGAATGTGATTGTGCAGAAGGGAGTGAACTCTGAGTTGAGATCTACTACAGAGTTTTCAAAGATGTAACTTAATAGGGATGAGGCCCACAATAGCTTCAATACTGAATGAAGGGGATTTGCAGAATGCTCCAAGTATCTATATAGCTGCTCTGTGTTGCATTTTGTTAAGTTCCCTAATTGGATATGCAAACAGTGCTTTATTGTAGAACCAGAGTTGATGACCATATAAAGCTATAGGGAGAACACAACTTCTATAGATTAGATGCTTTTGTTGAGGAACAAGACTGTGAGATGAGTTTCCAAGCAGCTTCATGCTTTTCAGACATGTAATGTTACATCACTCTCCTTAGCTAAGTCTAAAAATAAAAAAAGAGAAAAACTAAACTATAAGGAAAAAAAGAAACTAAGAATTCAAAGTCCAGACTTGGAAATTCTGGCATCCCAGGACTTAAGATTATGACTATCCATATATCTTATTAGCATAACCTACATATTGCTTACACATGTCATTTTATCATTAATGGACATATTCTGCAGCATATAAGCTCTAGTAGATATACTGTTGTTAACCAGCTCAAGTTATAACACTTGTTCATTATACTGCTGTGCTTTGTTTCTTTCAACAACTGTTGTGAAAGATGGGTGTGTTTGTTATTGTAGGGCCTACCTGTTAACATACACACTGTGGGTGACAAATTATAAACAATGGCACACTATGGACACTTTACAAAAATTTCTACTCACTTGGGTTCATTTCAGATATGATTATTTAAATATAAGTAACCAATTTACTATTTACTATTTTGAATTAAATGTCGGCACGGAGCAACCAAATAAGGATCAATACGTCAGACGGATATGAGAGGTTCGCTGGCTGTCTCTGACCAACATGACTCATATTGCCATTTCCCTGCTTTTCGTCTCCGTCGTCCTTGCCTCTCCTCTATCCTCCTCCTCCTGGGATCACTCTGCCCTCGGACACGCGCCTCTCGTGGAGGAGCACCATCCCCATGGCACCGTCAACAATTCGTACATCGTCGTCTTCAAGGACGACCTACCTCCCCACCTCATGCTAAACCACATGAACTTCCTCCAGGATATTCACTCAGAGGACCCGCTTGTGGGGGACGACTTGTCTGGTGTCCGACACGTCTACGATGGTCTTCTCACCGGTTATGCGGGCCGTTTCACTGCCAATGTCATCAACAGGATTCGAGCCTCGCCCGAGGTGGCGTATATCGAAAAAG
>JAJOHK020000099.1:0-43933 GCA_022457215.2 Leucocoprinus gongylophorus
GGATGTCAAACTCTGCAGACTTGTCATCAGATAGCGGAGTTGGCAGTTCTCTTACATCCACTCCTCCTTTCAAATTACTGTGACTCAAAGAAAGAGGTACTTGTAAGGAGTTCCGGAACTCTGGAAGCTCATTCTAGGAAATGCTTAGGTAATCATGTGATCTTATCTACATCTCTTGATCTATTGCTGCATCCCTATCTACCCCTTCCCTCTTTGTCAATTATCATACTTAGAATTATTAGATAATCATATTTAGTAGCCTGTATTGTAAGTGTTGGCTGAGACATGATGTCATGAAGATAAACTTTCTATTTCTTCTCTCTTAACCTATTATCTTTCTCTTTATTTTATACTCTTATTAAAGCAGATCACTTTGATCTTATCCAGTTAATAGTCTATTGGACTGCTGGGCAATGCTGGGACTGACTATATAGTTCTACCAATGCTTGGACCAGAAATGTATAGTCCATACTGTGCTAATATTTCTTTTTTTACTTATAAGGAACTCTAGTGTAGAGCAATGAACCTCAGCCATTCACATATATTCATGTCAGACTAAGGTGAGCTTAATAGTACTTAGTACTTGCTTCTAACAGGTACAAAATATATAGCTATTCACATATATTTATGTTGGACTGAGTACTTGCTTCTAATAGTAAGTACTGTACTATGTGATATAGGAGTATGTACAAGTATATCTACTCTTACCTAAATATCAGCCTAGCTTCCAGAATACTTACCTAGCTTAACAAGTAAGATTTCCTCAGAGTACTAGACAAAACTTGATGTTTTGAAAGTCAACCATTCAAATTGTTGTGATAACCACTAGTCAAAAGACCAATAGCAACACAAGCAATAAATCTCAAGATGGATATCAAGTATGAATTACAAGAGAACTTGACAAGGAGTCCCCAATATATTCTTACATTATTTATATAAAGTACTCATGGTTCACACCAACAATAAATAACCCTACCCTAATGTCCATATATTAGCCATGAGTGTTATGGGATGCTTTGAACATGAACAATTTTTATTTTCTTTTTCTTTTATTTTCTGACTTAATAGGGATTTTTGTTTTCTTTTTCTTTTTATTTTCTTTCTTAGACAATGAAGAGGCACGTGATATTAAAGTCACATGACTGATCACATGATGTGACATCATAAGCCTAGAATGTGGTAGAAGGATTAGGAAGATGACATCAAGGCACATGGAGTACACATGGTGGCCTTGAGGCAGACATGAGGATGAAGCATGGACAATAGGACAGGCTTAATTATTAGTAGCATGGACCAAGCATGTATTGTATAAATAGGACTCTAATTAAGCAGAGACTCCTTGTCGAGTTCTCTTGTGAACTTCTCACATTATATTCCAACTCTGAGATTTACTCATTAGTGAGATCATTGGACATTGTGTTTAGTGGTTGCCACAACAATGAGATAAACATGCTATTAACATATACCTTGATATCATCCTTCTGGTCCCTTCTCCCAGAGTCTAGGCCTATAATCTCATATTATGTGACATGTGATATGTAGTCATGTGCCTCTTTATTGTCAAAGAAAATAAGAAAAATACAAGAAAAGAAAAATCAAAATAAAAGAAATATTAAATCAAGAAAAATAAATAAAAAGATAAAACTCTACCACTCTATCTAGTACAAACATATTTGAGACATTTTCCCAAGAGTTTTCTTTAAGGCCAAAACTCTTTTACTTGATCAGGTATTAATATCTCTTATAATGCCAGTGGCTATCCAATATATTTTTGACCTCCTACTTTTCTTCTCTATTAATGATAGGAGAGAACTTGAACATCTCTCAAATATTACATTCTCAGGTATAGCAATATTATAGGAACCAATACTATGATGATAAAGGCATACACAAACTTAGAACAGGACTGGTATATCTCTATCACTCTCATATTGTAGTTTACAAGAGAAACTCAATAGAGAACCTCCTACTCTAATATACATGTTGGTTTATGCTCTATAATATATCACCTATTCTAAAGTCTATACAATATCTATGAGTCTACTATATCATAATGTTATATAACCCTCTGTTACTAAATAAAATAAACTAAAAGACTAGAGCTATATTATAACAAGAAGTAAGCTTAACTATATAAAACACTAGATATAGTCTTCAGAGTATAGAGAAAGCTTTAGACAGTATGATATAAATCTTACTTACTTTTCTACTATATAAGGTTTGAGACAGCAGTATGACAATTTCATAGATGGATACATTATAAAGATATCCAAAGTATCTAGAAGTACATTATTACCAGAGCAGGATATATTATAATAATACTATTCTATATTATCACAGTATTTCTAAATAGCAGATTTTACTTTCTTAGATATAGATTTTATCTACTCTATGAACTTTAAGACATCTTCTAACTTGAACTCTTGTTGATGAGGCTCAAACCTTATTCATGGAAAATGCCCAGTATTAAGAAGGAATGGTGGCTGCTTTGTAGAGGAATATACATAGTTGTTGTGCTAAAACTCCACTATGATAGGAGGTCATACCAGTCATTCTGCTACTCATTGACAAAAGTCTGGAGGTATTGATCAATTTTCTGGTTTACTTGCTCAGTCTAACTATCTAACTAGAGGTGCTATGCTATAGAAGATAAAATCTCAACTTCTAGAAGATGGTAAAGTTTCTTGGTAAAGAGCACAATGAACTGCAAGTCTTTATTAAAGACAACACAAGTGGGAATGCTACAGAGTTTCCATACATGGTACAAGAAAAGCTCTATAGTAATAATAGCATGGGTTGAGATAAAGTATGTCCTCTTAGACACAGAGTCCATCATAGTTATTACTATATCAAACTACAATAACTTCTGAAGTTCTACAACAAAGTCTATACTAATAGTATTCTATTTTGCATTTGGTATAGCTAGTGGGTTCAGTTCTCCAAGTAGTAAGAAATATATAGGCATAGTCTACAAGCAAAGGTTACAAGTACTAATGTATTGTCTAAAATATCTAATAATTAGGACTACTAATAACTTTGAAACATCAATTCTAGTATCTTCCAACATACAGCATGATCAGTGGTCTTTATATTATGATAGAGTGAGACAATGAATTGATAGAGATCATAGATGTTGGAAATAGAAATTTTGCTGTGAAATAGAAGTAATCCATCAGTTTCTGACTACTCTAAAGAATATACATACTATGTAGATAACTGTAGCCCTAGTCACTAGTTCTTGGTAATCAGGTCTATTACTATGTTGCATATTTGTTAGCAGATTTCATTCATTATCTTTAAATGTCTGATCTTTTATTACTTGAGATATTAGAAACTACAGCTTAAGTAAGACTATGTTCTTATTGTTATATAACCTATCTCTATGATCTGATTAATATGAAAGTGTATCTAGTTTACCTATAGGCTTGCCTAGGTGGTAGTGCAGTATGAACCAATATGTATTTGTATATATAGAAGTCAAATATAGCAAGAACTCCTTGTTAAGTTCTCTTATAAAACTCCAATACAAGACTAACTTGTTTATATACTATAAAGGGACTACCAAATTTGATATTAACTATGGTATCTGAGCTCATGTCAGGCATGATTCACACTGGGGTGGAAGTCTGTAGGATGAACTTAGAGATGAGCAGACTTGTGAAATGACCTTGGCTTCAGCTTATATACTGTGCCATCTGTCTGCCACATGGTTGTAACTTCAGATGATGGGAAGAAGTCTGAGATGGGAGTGAGTACTGATTGGTGTGTCACTGTTGAACACTGGAGATCAAGTTCAATAAGAGTTATCTTCATCAATTATCAGACTAGCAAATTACAGTGTAACTACTAGTCTTATATACAAACAGATAGTATAGGAGATGCTTGGGGTTTCAGTGGTGAAACCCTTATTACCCCAAGCAGAGGTTTCAGTGTTGAGACACTGATAGGGGTAACTCCATCATGGAAGACCGAGTTGAATAGGAGTATCCCTGCTGTGGAAGATGGAATATCCAGAGTGTTGCAACACTGCCATAAGATGTGTTGCGAGAAAGGTGGCTGCTATGGAAGGCAGGCTTGTATGTTTTGGAGATGTAATTTCCAGACAGGTGGGCTTACATATGACAGCTCAATCCAATATCAACTCTGATATCTAAGCTTAGAAAACACAGAGTTTATCACTTGGTCTATACTGTTCTTCTTTATTAACTCCAGTCACCACTTCTATTTTATCTTTGTCCCACTATACTCTTAATCACTATTAGATGAGTTCTTTCCAATTTTGGACATATTTATATGCTTGATGTTTCTATTAGTATCTGGTATAATCATTTTAGCTTTATATTAGTGCTATTTTACCTAATTACTATAGACTGGTAGAAATACTTAGGGTAGCTGTTGCCTTCAAGAAACCTCATCTTAAGTGTCTCTGGAGATGAGTCATATAATAGAAAGTACTTGTTAATAGACTTAGATTTTCCTGGAGCTTGAAGTACTATCTCCATACTTCTACCCTTACTTGCTCTGATATATACTACTGAGCATAAGCTTTTACCTACTCAAGATATTAGTTACTACAATAATAAAGATAGCACTCATCTATCCTAATTAATATCATTTTCTATAATGAATATAACTTACTATTTATAAGTTGTATTCTTCTCAATAAGAATTTATTATCTAAGTGTGAGGTAAGAAACATACCCAGAAGAGAAAACTATTTATTAAAATATTACAGAAGACATTAGAAGAGATATGAGAATATTCTCTGATGTATGCAAATATTGATCCCAGATGACCTTAGTTTTAGTGGGTATGTTATACCTCTATATGTTGTGACAATTATATTTAAAAAGAAAATCTTAACAAAATATTGAATATGGAGGAAGTCAGACTTCTAGGTATGAGCACCCAGAATAGTATACTATACTAGTTGATTTTCACAGTGAGAAACTACAGAGTACTTATGTGTCTTAAATACTAGCACTCAGTAACTAATGCTATATCTAAGGATTAGACAAAATAGATAACTACTCTGGGTATACTAAAGTTCTTAGAAATGGAGTCTGGAGTTCCATGAAAATCATAAGGAGCTATATGATCAGTTATAGAGTGTCACAAACTTCATTTAGCTTGTATCTCTACAACCAGTAGACCGATTTTCACAAACTAAGTCGTGCTAGAAAGCCTCAAATGAGGGCTATTTGCACATATGTGGGATGTACAAAAGTGACAACAAACAACTGAGATATCAGGCTATCAGTAACTATAAAAGCTTTATTTGCTAATATCTCATAAATAGCTAGATAGATTTATACAATCAAACTTGTGTTGTAAAGTGCTCATCAAACCATTTTCAATGATATATGGTATATCTCATAGCAATAAGTATTGATAGAGATAAAAGCATATCAATATAGTGACATAATTAGTTATTTTCTAAAATTAGCTTGACAGCTGCTATAATAGATGACAGCTCCCATCAGGTACGAGTTTTGATCATGTAATGGCAACAGCTTGTGCATGGACCATTACTCTTTTGTATATATACCTTTGTGTCTGAGGACTAGACCTCAGACTTAACAACGTCAATTATTCCTGTTGATACTTTTCATCATCTGTCAATCATCATATCCTTATACTGAACCCCTGAAACACTATTCAGCCCTAGTATCACAACCAGTGAGTAGCTTATTTGTGATATAGAGTAATCAGATATAAAATAGAACTAGGTAGATTTATACCAGAAGAGAATAAGTAGGCTAAAAAGGAAGATACCCTCTTCTATAGATGTTTGAAGTAGATTGGATACTAGGTAAGCATTTTATGAGATGTAGTTGGATGAGTATATGACATTCAGCTATATCCTTCTTTATCAAGGTCAGTTTTTATTATTCTTCAAAGTACATTATTCTTTACAAGATATTAGAGTTAAAGATAGTGGACTTTATTTATTTTTCATTTATTTTCTTATTTCTATTTTATTTTCCATTTATTTTCCCATTTTTAAACTTAGAGTTAGGGTTAGTATGATATCACATATGACAGTCACAACTATCACACACTATTATTACAATCTCAAGATTTTAGAGTAGATCAAGAAAAGGAATCTTGTATAGAATTTATACAAAAGAACTCAATAGAGGGCTCTGTAAAAACTAGTCTACCTTATATACCAAACTAGGTAGTCTGTGCTAACAACTTCTCTAGCCTATCCTAAAGACCATATGTTTGCCTCAAAATCAACATATGTTCTATATATTGTATGTCATCATTTTTAGAACCTTTTATATCCTTCCATGTATCTTGTGACTTTGATAGTTACTGTGACAGTGTGATCTTGTCAGTCTAACCCTAACCCTAGGTTCACAGAAAAGAAAAATAAATCAAAAAAAGAAAAAGAAGAAAAGATTAAATAAAAAAGCTATTGTCCAAACTTCACATATCTAACAACCATGACAAAAATGTTACAATTCAAGTTACATAGATCACAAGTAACAGTCACAGTCACATGATCACATAACACATACAAGAATATAAAATATTCCAGAAAAATAATATTATACTATATATTGATATGTATAATCTTTAGGATAGGCTAAAACTCATGGAGTATAGACTATTAGTCTAGTATATATAAGATAAATACATTGTACTAGGGACTCTACTGAGTTCTCTTGTGTAAACTCTATATAAGATTTCTTTTTACCTAACTCTTTGGCTTAAGTTGTAATACAAGATTTATACTTAATAAGTGTCAAGATTGCAAGAAGTAGACTTAGTCTCTTTCCCACTTTCTTTCTATTTCTATTTTCTTTTCAATTTTATCTTCATTTTTCCATTTTTAGCACTTAGGGTTAGGGTTAGTAACAACACAGGTCACAGTGCACATAGAAGGACATAGAAAGTGCTAGAAGGATGATATCATGCAATGTGTCAACCTCATGACTAACATGTGGTCCTTTAGGAAAGGCCAGAAATAGCTAGCACGGACTATGGGAACTTAGTATATAAGGTAGATCACTCTGTACAGAGCTCTCTATCGAGTTCTCTTGTGTAACCCTATACAAGATTCTTTCTTTTGCCCAGCACTAAAGGTTTAAGTCCATAACAATAAGTATCTTGAGTTATATCTTTCTTTATAAAAGTAACATTCAGACTCTATAAGTACTTTATTATCTGCAGCAGAGTTTGCTCTGTTATCATAGTCAATCTCTAAGTATTAACTGTTATAGCTATTAATACCAAAGGAATAGGTAGTACACTTAGTAGTGATACTTAGAGCTCAGTCTTGTAATGGGGTTTTACAAGAAAACTTGACAAGAAGTCCTTACTATATAAATATTAACTATAAGTTTAATATGTTGTTAGAAACAGACTAGCTACCAAACTAGTTATGTCAAAAGTGTATAATGTCAACCTTAGCTTTGAAATATAACTAATGTTATATTTTTATACTATACTCCTGACACATGTATACTACATAAAAATAATATACTATAACTATATATTCTAATATTATTGTTTTAGCATCTTCTACTTCATGTAAATATTATTACATGCTCTGTAATATCATATCATATAACAAATCATGTTGATTGACTCTTATTCACATCAAATCTCTATCTTTGTTTCACCTCTACTAGTCTTATTCTACCTCTACTTGATGCTCTATTTGTCTTAGACAATATTCTTATATTTAAGGCTAGTATTTACTTTGTAATAACTAGTCTGATAATTGACAAAAACAGTTAAAATCAATCTCTGATGTTAATTGAGTAACATACTCAACTCTGAATTGTAATTCCAAAGTAATCTCTTCATTCTCAATGAGTATCATATTTATTATCACCAAACTCTAGTGTATTATTAATTACTCTTAGCATCAAAACTCTAATGCTAATAACAACCTACTAATCCTTGTCACTAAAACTTCTAATACCTTAACTCTAGTGTTTTTCTGAAATTGCAACCAAACAGCTGTTTGTTAGAGTAACTAATATAGAAGTACAGAGTTAGTGCTTCAAACTCTAGAGAAATCCTAAGTATATTCTGACTATTATCCAATACATAGCTTACTTCCAAGAAAATTTTAAGAGAACAGAATATAGTTCTCTAAAGGTAGCAACTACTCTAAGTACTCAAATACTCCATGGAAATCAAATAGAATACTACTGATATAAGCTCAGAATGATTATACCAGGTAGTCAGAAAACACTGATAGAAATATTGAGAATAATATCTGGACAGAGTTGGCAACTTGGTAAGATTAAACTCTACTAACTTAATACTAGATTATAGAGTTGGCAGTTCCCTTACACTGTTGATAGTGCAACACACAAGTTGAATTTAAGGTCATTCAAAAAGTCTGCAACTTTATACACTATAGACTGTTATAGTACTTGATCCACAACTTGATTAAATTTTCATAAACTATGTACCTCAGTATAAACAGTGCTTGACAAATCTCTTAGTTGTAACACTAGAACTTGATTCCTATTCCTGAGGCTGCATAATACTGAGCTTTCTTGTTTTTCATCTTCTAGCTAGTTAGAAAAAGACTGGCCATATATAGTACATTTAAGCTTACAGATATCTTGTAGGTATAATGTTAGAGCAACTGGAATAAAAACATAGAGTTTGTATTTCAAGCTTGAGAAGAAACCTAAGTTTATTGTTCAGATAATTACTAGCTATACCACTTATCTCTGGGAGAAACCTAAGAGAACAGAATGAGGTTTTTTAAAGGTTGCAACTATTCTAAACACTCTAAAGTAAACTCTAATATTATAAAACAATGTCATATGCCAAGTTTACCTATCTGGAGAATACATCTCTGTGGTAATACTACCTTCTCAACATCTACTATACAAACTCTGTCTTTTACAATAGCTACCTTTCTCACAATATGTCCTTGTAGCAGTAATACAACCATCTGGATATTTTGTCTTCCATGACAAGAATAATTCTATCCAACTTGGTCTCCTATATCAGAGTCCTCACTCTTGCCAGTGTCTCACTACTGAAACCTCTGCTTAGAAAAATAGGGGTTATATTACTAAAATCCCAAGTATCTCCTATAGTTCTTCCTTGTATATAAGACTAGTAGTTATACTTTAATTTGCTAGTCTAATAATCAATGAAGATTAAACTCAATTTCTGGTATTTAACAGTAACATACCAATCAGTACTCACTTTCATCTGAATTTGTGACCACACAGTAGACAGATAGCATAGCATATAAGCTAAAGCCAAGATTGTTCAACAAGTCTGCATATTTCTAAGCCAATCTTGCAGACTTTTACCTCTGGTGTAAACCACACTTAACAAACAATACTAACCTAAACAAGAAATAATAGAACTCAGATAGTTAGAAATACTGATGAAAATATCTAGAATATCATCCAGATTTAATAAAGACTTATTTTATGGTGACTAGGGATAATTGTATGAATAATAGTAATAGTTGAAGTTTATAGATAGGAAAGGTAAAATTGATAACAGATGTCAGAGTTTGCAATATAGTATAGATATCAAACTCCATGGAATTGACAACAAATAATAAAGTTTGTAATTCTCTTATATATAACAACATTTTGTGAATATGTAGTATTAACTCTATGCTACAAGTCTCTTGTGGTCTGTATATGCAAGAGAATAGCAAGTGTCCTTGAGATCTTTTTTAGAGTAGAACAACTTTATTAGGTCAAAACCGTTTATACTTTCATTAGGGTAGTAGTTGATAGTTAAATTATTGTGCAACTATAGTTGTAATGACTTAAATTGACACTAGGGCTAATGTAGTAGGTTTTATGAAAGGAAATAAACAGAGTTTCCATTACATTATACTATCTACTTATATGATTTACACTTAGTATATATACTATTTAACCCTAACTTAATATTATGTTACATGCTAATCTAGCTGCATTTATCACCTGTCCCAGATAACAACTAATATATATAAACCAGTTATCATCTTCTGGAACAGATCACCCTACATTTAAATTACTGATCAACTCTGTGATCTATGAACAAGTTTTCTCCATTTCATAATAAACTTTATAGAGTTTCTGATAAAAGCTTTCTTAATGACCAACAAGCTTAGAGTATATATAAGGGAATTAGTCTTATATTCAGGAGTCATAAGCACTCAGAAACTCCAAATGATTACTATTATACTACTATATATACTATAATAGGATAGTCTAAGTATATGGTCTGTGTACTTGACTAATCAATATCTACAACTATAATTAACTAAATAACTATGGTACTACCATATAAAACTAGATAATGGGGATCAGAATAAGATAAAGGTAGTTATTAGCCCATTAGGAGCTAGTCTAGGTAATAACCAGCCTAGGAGTGTAACTAAGCCTTTGTAAAGTGGATCTGAACTTATAGTATTACCAATATCTCCTAGAAGTATACTCAGTTCCACTATTCTTAAAACCTAAATCCTATATTTAAGAATAATAATTACTGTGTACAATTTCTTAGTCTGATAATCAACTTATATTAAGTATTATACTCATCTATTCACACATGCAGAAACTTTCTTCCTAAATCATGACTATACAATAATTAAGCTAGGTACAATATATCAAGTTGAAGCTAAGGTCATTATTTTTACCACATGTACTTTCTAAATAATCCTCTTTCCACTTCTAATAAGTATTCTCTCTTAATCCATCTTTCATGCAATATTTATAGATTTATCTAACAAGTTGTGAAATACCTTCTAACAGTATGATCAGACTAAGTAACTACTATTGTAACCTCTTGTATCATCCTATTTTTCTTTATTTTTTAGTGTAAAACCTCTTATTATATTCTCTTACCATAGTTTTATATCACTTTCTGGAATTCTATCTATTCTATGACTAATTAAGTAACTTGCCAGTCACATGATGGCTGTCCCAACCTGTCACTTAAAATGGCCAAGGGAGCCAACCTCAACCCAGTTATTCTCTTAATGATATGACTTAAGTTGAAGCAATAGAACTCTTATATTGAGTAATATAAGAGAACTCAATAGAGTTCCCATTACAAGCTAGTCTATCTTATATTCTATAGCCTATGGTTTATGCACATACTATAACTGACCTATCATAAAGTCTATATACTTTCTACAATGCTAACATACTATTATTATACTATATGATATTACTTGCTTCAGAACTTTTTATGACTTGTAACTGTGATATGTGACATTAGTCACAATTTATGATGTGTGTGACTTTTTTTTTTTTTTTTTAAATCACCAATTTATTACATGGCATGTGAAGGCAGACTATGGTAACTACTTTCATAACTACATACAGAGGAAGCATACTAACAGGGAAATTAAATGAAAAGGAAGAAGAAAAAGAAAAGGAAAAGAGATAAAAGAGCTAATCGACAAAGAAAAAGAGAAAGAAGAAAAGAGAGAAGACTAAGATCTACTTAGCCAAGTAAACTAACTGTTTATAAATGCAAAATCATTAGGATTAGTGATCAAGAACATAACGAAATGGTTCAGTGAATCTCTTCTTGGGTTCCAGTACCCATTAAATCTTTTACACTCATGAAGGATATGTTTCCTCATTTCGATGGAGTAATTGTTGCATGGGCATGAAATGTCCATGTTGGGTAAGAACCTAAGTCGGTACTCCCCAATAGGCATATGGTTTGTGATAGCTCTAGTGGCTTGGGCACAAAGCGAGTTGGAATAGCCAAAAGATTGAAGCCATGGACCGCCTTTGATGTATGATGGTTTGATAGGATTGAAGTCATCGTCTAAGAGGTCAAGGAAATGATTTCCTTTACCATCTGATGCTTGGTGTTATGAGATGCTCTGGACATGAACAATTTTTATTTTATTTTATTTTATTTTCTGACTTTATAGGAATTTTGTTTTGTTTTGTTTTCTTTTTAGGGATGATGAAGAGGCACGTGACATTGCAGTCACATGACATGTCACATGATGTGACGTCATAAGCCTAGAACATAGTAGAAAGATCTAGAAGATGACGTCAGGACACATGTATGCAACATGGTGGCCTTGAGTAGGAAATGAGGCGGACATAAGGTTGTAGCACGGACCAGATGTATTTAGTATATATAGGATGCTAATTTAGCAGAGACTCCTTGTCGAGTTCTCTTGTAATTCCCCCATTCGTTACTTGATAGCCCATTGGAGAGCTTTGTTCATTGTGAAATCATTTGTCCTTGAGTGACGAGTGGTTGCTACAACACTTGGAATGTCATTTTCCATTGTTTAATGATATCGTCGCTATCGGTTTTCTTGCAAAAGTCCCATGAAATCTTGCAAGGATAGGAAGGAGTCAGGTGGAAAGATTTTGAATCTTTATCGATGTCACAATGAAATCTCCACTTAAGGCAGCTCGGACATTCCCAGAATTCTATAGAGTTGTTGAGATTAGAGTTGAAAAATTCTTGTGACTCCCAATGAATCGCAATAGAATGAAGATGATAGGGATGGGGGTCACTGTCAAAAATTTTCTTAGCAGCATGGATAGAATTAGTTACAACAATGATCTTCGAGACGTAATTCTTGGAGCAGGCTTGGTTGATACTATACCTGATGGCGAACAATTCTGCTTCAGTGCTTGTATGATGTGCATGACTATCATGCATAATATCACATTACACTTCACTATCTGAGTTCAAACAAAAATGAAAACCAAAAATAAAATAGGAGGAAAAATTAAAATAAAAGAGAAAGAAAAGAAAAGAAACCAAGTCCACTGTTCATAATTCTGACATCTGGACAATCACATCAAAATATCCAAAAATTGTTTCAGTAGATAACAATATAAACTAAATAGATATTCTAGAAATAGAAAATTTTCCATCTCTTCAGTACTCTTTTCAACTAGCTCATAAAAAGCATAATAAACCACTCAGTCTATGAACCTTCTAGCTGAAGCCCTTGGATCTCTTGCAGCTGGTCTTAGTAACCAAGCTCTAACAAAATAATGTAATGTCATAGTCAAAGTCACAATGTCATATAACATATGAAGAGGGAATTATTATATATGATACAATATGATGACTCTTATATATGATTCATAATATTTAGAACAGACTAGATATCAAGTGTGTACAGACTATACACTAGAGATATATAAAGTAGAATCATTTGTAGTGTGGACTCCACTGAGTTCTTTTGTGTTGACTAATACAAGACTTCTTCTTTACTCTATCACTTTAGTTTAAGCTATAACATGTTATCTGAAGCCAGAAATAGAATACCTGACATATTCAGTAAAAAAGAACTAGGAAAGCTGAATAGCTTTTTATTTCAGTGTCATCTGTACTTTGAAACAATCTAACTCAGTTTTCTTCAGATGTTACAAAGATAAATTTCACAATGACATATCTAACTAGAGTTGTATAAGATTGGTTTGAAATTATTTTAGACTAAAAGAACTTGGATCTATTAGAACTGGTTTGTTACAATCAATGCTCTATAACCTCAGCATGGACTAGGGCTTAGGGTAATGATAACATGATTGGCTGTGCTGAAGTAGTCTCAGTCAGTACCTCATGTAGTAGGTGCTACATCCTTGCTTTCTCCTCATGTTGTATGACTTGTTTCACCTCATGTATTGTGAATACTATCCTCATAGTATCTAGTATATATAGTGGAGATGTACTTCTGTATATTTATGCTTTATCAATTGCATTCACCTTTACTCTCTTCTCATAACTTTGCCTAAGTTGTAACCTGAGCTCAGTCTAAGGTTGAAACATGGCTCTAAAACTGCACTTACTTTATGGGAAAACTCTATCACCATTTTAGCTCATCCAACCCTATTGGAGAGACTGTCATTGCACTCAACAACTTGAGAATAAAATATGATATGTCACTGATACTATTAAGAGCTCTTCAACTGAATCTAGAACTCTATTTGTATATAAAAAGAAAGAAAACCCACTTCTTTCCAAGCTATATATTTCTTAGCTATAGTAATTTATAACTACTACTAGAAGGAATATGTCCATGCTCAAAACTTCTTAGCTACTCCATCTTGCTCTATTACATCTGTCTCTCCTGCCAAAACAACAACATTTCCAGGTGGAAAACCCTCAAATCAAAGCTACTACAGACTACACTAGTATTCTTTGTAGGAAAAAACAATGATAAGAAACAAATGGTCCAATATTATAGATATGTAAACAAGTAAACTATGAAGAATAACTATCATTTACCATTGATTTCAGATATAGTAGAAAGCATAAGTACAAAGAAAGTATTTACCAAACTGGACTTACACTGGGGTTATAACAACATATGGATAAAGAAGGACAATGAGTGGAAGGTAGCATTTCTAATGCTGGAAGAGTTGTTTGAGCTGAGAGTGATATTATTTGAGCTGACTGACTCTTCTGCCACATAATAGTAGGAACAAAAGAGAAAGAAGGACATAATAAAATGAAAGAAGAAGAGGTATTAAAGTAAATAGAGAAGAGCAATTTGTATATAAAGCTGAAGAAATATAAGTAAAAGATTAGAGAGGTAGGATTTTTAGGAGTGGTAAAAATGCTAGAGGATATTAAGAGTAAGAAAGAGAAAATAAAAGTAGTACTCAAATAGCCTACTCCCAAGAGAGTTAAGAATGTTTAGAGATTTCTAAAACTTACCAATTACTACCAATAATTTTGCAAAGATTGTGAAACTATTGCATGAGTTAGTAAAAATAAATAGCAGTGGAAATAGGGTTAGTGTTAGATATAGTTCACATTAGAGGGCAAAAGTCCATAAGATTTGCTTGAGGCTTATATCAAGTGTGAAAACTTGTATAAAATATATAGAGTTATAGACTTTGTAGAACAACCTTAACTTCAGCTTATATGCTACACCATCTGTCTATCATGGAATTGCAACTTCAGAAGAACAACAGAGTCCAAACAATATAAGTACTAATAAGAAAATATGTCACCATAAAACAGCGAAGTTTAGTGGTTCACAATATTTGATTATCAGACTAAAAAATACACTGTATCTACTAGTTCTTATATACAAGTAGAATGTTAGGAGAACTCAGATGGGGTTAGGGTGGGAGAAGCAACAAAGTAAGTGAAGTAAGGTTTGTTGTGATGAATAGTAGGAAATCATCTCCACTACTATTTTATCTTATATAGACTTGTCAGGTGTCATTAACTTACATGCCAAAATATGTCAATATATGGCATTATCTGATAAGAGAATAATGCTATTAGCAGCAGAAAAGCTGCTACATGACTAATTAATGAAAAATAGCATAAATAACCATCTTTTCTCACATATTATATAATTACATATTACTTACTAATTTGTATCATATTAAAAAAAGAGATTATTAATAGAGGATCACTTACAAATAGAGCTACTATGGTTAGGTCAACTATTAGGCTTATATAATTATCCTATAGTATTTCTTAGTTATAATACACTAAGAAGCAGTACTTACCTATACAAGTTATCTATATATAGATCTAAACAGTTTTATGATTCCTCTCCTTTCTACTATTATGAGCTTGCTTGACACTTATATGATTTTGGTTAGGGTTAGGAGAGTATATGTAATAAGATAAGTACTTACCATATTTAGTAACTAGTTTGACATCTGCAATTAGTTTTGGACTTTATAAATGAACAAACCTGCAAATGTTGCTAGTAAAAATATGGATATTAGTTACCATTAGAAATTTTGGAGCTAAGAGTATGTAAATGCTTTCTAGCTAGCATACTGGACAACTCAGAATTCAGATAACTAGTTAGAAGCCTTCATGTTCATGACACATTGTTTGGTCTCTCCAATCATCTTAACTCAATTTCTTTAACTACTTGATAATCTTTTTTCTAAAACAATTCTCTTTCATAAAGAAATTAGATTGATTAGCTGTTGAGTTTTATTCTTAGCAATGAGAACTTACTGATTCAGAAGTCTGAGTTTGTCTAGCTAAAGATGCTAATTATAAAGTCCCTTTGCAATCCAATCATTAGCAAACTGTAGCCTTTGGCCACAATCTACCAACTAAATTAAGAAAGAATAAGTCAGTCTTGGCTGGATTCTAGCAATAGCAGTCTACTGAACAATTGCTAAAGAACAGAGTTCACAAGGCCTCTATCCACCTAGTCTTTATTTATCCTACTAGTAACTAAATGTTGAAGAAGTTCCAAGATACATTGTATTTGCTTTTGAGAACAAGCACATCTGCTTTTGTCTACTTATTATTACTAAGACAAGTATCCCAGTATGCATGGTAGTTCATATCATACTATGAGCTAATTGTGGCTACCTAACTTAATTTGCTCAAGAATATCCCTTTCTTAACATAAATAGGATGAGCTGAGATCCAGAAAATATGTTTAAAGTGGTTTAGTAGCTTTTTGTATGATTGTCATTGAAGCAACTTTTCTTTATCAAAGAACAACATCATATTGAGAAAAGTTATATAACTATCTGAATCTGATCACTCTATTGTATAGTTATTGAATACAACTAAATTTCTTAGGAGGCTTTTTACACTCTACTTGTCTTTAGTATAGACAAGCCCAAGATAGTTATCAATATACCTTCCATAAAAAGTTATGTCAGGATATAAGTGAATACTCACTCTATCTTTGAAAAAGTAGTTATACAGATTTGTAAGATCTGGGCTAGAGGCTACTCATATAGCAAGTCTTTTCTATCAAACTGATACATTAAGTTCTTATTAGCAATTGAAATAACCTTCCTAAACATACATATCTTAGCAATATTATGTTCAACCAAATCAAGATCAAAATCTCCTCTAAAAGAGCTATAGTAGTCAATAAGATAGTCAGAAGCAATCTGATAAGCCTTTTGAACATCTATATTAGAGTAGAATGCTACTGTATTGCCTAAGATGAAGTATAGTCTTTTTATCTCCCTAGTATCAAACTTTACTAGGGATAATGATTTAAAACTATATAGCTTTAGAGCTAAGTCTTTTGATCTATGAATGATCCCTTATTTTGTTTTTACAATTCCTTTCAGCATTTTAAACATGAACTTTACTGCAAGTCTTTGGATTACAGAGTAACATAGTAGAATTGGTCATGCAGACACTAGTGTCTTGTAGATTTTATGAATCACATAGAATTTAAAGAGTTTCCATAGATTTTTATCTAACAGATCTAGTATATGACTCTGAAAAAAGTCCAAAAGTTGTATAGAAATACTGTAGCAAACACTATTTTCTGCAAGTTTAGCAAGTTCTTATACTGTCTTAATTTTGTTTCTTATTAATACTATAGCTGTATTAAAGTTAATACACTCATTGTTATAACTCGAAAGTATAGACAGACATTTAGGGTTAGGGTTAGGACCTATAGTTGATTATTAGTCTATGGCTAGAGAGAGATACAGGCATGTGACTAGGAAGTCACATGACATTATGTCATAGGCCTGGAGTAGTCTAGAGCAGTCTGGAAGGACTTATGGTCTAGAAGGATCAGGAAGAGTCTAGAGTAGGAGTTAGGGTTAGAGATGACATCAAGGGACAACAGTTCCTCATGGTGTACACATGGTGCACACATGTACAGTGGAGATTAAGGAGTATGACATCAGGGCACATGTACATAGCATGGTGGCCTTATAGTGGATGAGTAATAGGACATGAGGATAATGCATGGACTTTAGGATAGGAGTAGCATAGTCATAGCACAGACCAAGAACATAAGTATATAAGTAGAGATAGATCCTGTAAAGAGTTCTCTATTGAGTTCTCTTGTGTAAACCCTATACAAGGTTCTTCTCCCAAACCAACACTAAGGTTTCTGAGTTATAACACTTATAGTCTATTCTAAACAAGAGAAGGCAAATTGTTTTATCAAAAATTCAGGTCCTGAAAGCTACTATACAACATAAGTTTTTATCTGTGACTAATATAAATAACAGGTGCTATGTTAAATAGTCACAAATTTGACAGATTGAAAGAGAGGTAAAAGAACCATTATAGAGTCTTCTAGTCTTGAATTCTCAAGGTATATTAGAAACAATGTGTAAGATAGCTCTAGTCTCTTTGAGAATACCAAATTCAAATGCTTAATCTAGCTATTGACAAGTTTTATACTAAGGTCTCTTAACTGTATAGTCCAGATCATAGTTGAGAAGCTATCTTTTTATTGACACCAGATCTAGTTTTCTGGCCTTGAAAAGTATAAAATATCTTAGGCAATTCACAAAATCATTCCAAGAGTTACTAATAAGATCTATAACACTTAGTGTATATTTCATTCTGTTTGTTCATCCATTTGAGAATGATATGTTATAAATAATATTCTTTTTGTTCTTATTACTTTTGTAAAGTCTTTTATGAATTTTGATATAAATTGTAACATGGTAATATATAGCCTCTAAAACTACAATAGAAATCTATGGCAAAGGAACTGTAAGTAGTGAATCTGGATAAGTATAATAGTTATCATATTTGAAGAAGTTTGAATCAGCCTTGACAATCATACCACAATATTTATCTGTTACTAGGTCTTTTCCTTGCTGTTTTTTTCTTTGATTCTCTATCTTAGTCTTTTTACTGACTGTTTTATAGTACTTTAAAACTGCTATCCTGGCTTTCTTGTTTATTTTGTTTCTTGCTACTGTGATATATCCTAAATAATAGTTGTTCTCTAGAAAAAAAACCATAGATAATCAGAAAAAGAAAGTGAATGGCCTAAAATAAAAATTCTCAGCTGATAAGAATTAATCAAACTATTAATAAAACATGTCAGAGAAATGAATTCAATATGAGAAAATATCATAATTTAAAGAATTTAAAAGATAAATTTATTTTTAAAAAACTTATAAGTAAAATGTTAGTTAAAAATTAATAAAATTATTAATAAAGCTATAAATATAGAAAACAAATAAAATATAACAATAATATAAATATAACATGAATATTCATTACACAATTATTTACAATATTATAAAATAAATTATATAAATAAAATGAGTAATATTCTAATTTTGTATTATATAAGACATTATATAATTTGAATAATTCCATAATATAGAGTACTTAAGATATTTGCTATTTTTAAAAAACTTATGTCAGTATGCATAAACTAAAAATATATATTAGATGTAATTCATATAAGAAAATCTAATATTTTATCAGATTCAACTAAGCAAATTTACTTAGCTATGAATCTTATAGACTTTTCTATTTTTCCAAACTTTATAGACTTTATTACAGTTTTTACTACTATCTAGCATCCACAGCACTGCTATTAGGCATATAAGCTATATATCAGAGCTAAAAATAGTAGAATTTATTCATTTGTATTTTTCTTCTCATTTATATTTTATTTTCTATTTATTTTATTATTTTTGTACTTAGAGTTAGAGTTAGTATAACATCATATATAACTGTTACAACTGTAATAGCCACATAATCATATAACATATAAAAGAATATAGAAGGTTCTAAAATGATAATGTTATATTACATATCAACAGCATATAATATGTATAGCCTATATGATAGACTAAAACTTATGTAAATTCTATATAAGATTTCTTTTTTGCTTAACTCTTTGGCTTAAGTCATAATAAGAAAATCTACTATCTTGTTAAAATTTGACTCTGTAGCACTACTAAAGCCTATTGTCAACCTCACAGACCTTTCATTTCTCAAGTCTTTAACTATTACTCTGCTATAATACTCCCAGATCTTATCTACCTCTACAATAATACTGCAAATCTCTGAATACTCTCTCTTAACTATCAACTCACTTCCTATCACCACTAACTAATAAGCCTACACAATCCAGCAATATTTAAGATTACTATATTAAAATTCCTAACTATATAGTTTTATTATTCTATTGTTAGGTTATTAAAACTCTATTCTGTTCTCTTTGGATTTCTCTAGAGGTAAGTTGTGTACTTATTAAATGTTAGCAATAGAACTTAGAATTTCTCTGTAGCTATAATATCTTCTTAGTTATTTCCTATATCATTATTTCTCTAGTCATAGTTCTAAATACAGAACTTAGTATTTAAGACCAAGTAGATACTTTGTAGTTTTCTACTCTAGAAATCAACTAAGATGACAAATCTAAGCAACTTTCTTCTCTTTCTGAGCTCTCTTGACACCTTTATTCCTTTCTTCAAAATTATGACCACATAATAAATAGTAGTATAATATATAAGTTAAGATGAAAGTTGCTAGTTGTAGTTCAGTTACAAATATGCAGATAAGCATTCTAGCTTAATCTGTAACCCAGATACTTTACCCACTCTTATAAATAGCTACATCTATATCTGGATAAGTTTCCATATTTGATTCAATTTTCTTCTATATGACTAACCATAGATATTTACTTGAAGTAAGAATTATGCTTGATAGCACAACATATAAGCTAAATTCAAAGGTCATTTAACATTTGCATTCCACATATTTGAGATAACATATATTCACTCATCCATCTTCTAAGGATCTACTATGTATTTTATATACTAAGTGTCATATATTTATCTGAATACATCTAATCTATCTGACTGCATCATAAATAACACTTTCCTAATATCCAATCCACTTAGAAAATCTGTAAAAAATCAAAATAGTAAGAGATAAAGTAGTAAAAGTAGTAAAAGTTATCTGGTTCCAATTCATGTCCAATCACTCTATTACTGATCACATGGTTCCTTATAATTTCCATAGAGCTCCAGACTCCATTTCCAAGATTTTTAGTGTATCTAGAGTAATTACCTATTTCTTTCAATTGTCAGATAGTCTTAGTACTAGTATTTAAGATGTATAGATACTCTGCAGTTCCTTAGCTTGAAAATCAACTAGTGTAGTGCACTATTCTAGATATCCATACTCTGAAGTTTAACTTCCTTCATTTTCTACTTTCTTTTAATGTTCCATTTCTATATATAACCACTGCTAATAAGAGTCAAGCAAAAAAGAGATTAATCTAGAGTGCAACAAGAACTATGCAGTACTAGCCTTTATTTATGTGCTAATAAACATATAAAATCTCTAATATACTTTTAAACAGTAAACCTTATACTGTGTAACAAGTCTCTTTGAAAAATCTAGTGAATAGATTGCAAAACTCCTTAAGAATCTCTAATAAAACTATCTATCTTAGATAATGTATCTTGAAGACACCCTTCAAGTTAAAACTTACAACTAATAATACCAACTGATACTTGCCTTTCCAGCATTTCCTAGGCTATTATAACTCTCCAAAACATGCCTGAAAGTAAAGATAGGTACTAATGATACTCACTCAAGAAAATAGCAAATAAACCATTTATAAGTGGGGGAATTCAGATGGAGTTCTCTCTCTTTTGCTTCCTTTCACTTATTGCTCATGTATTAGTCTAAAAGTACAGAGAATGGGAATAGAGAATAGAGACTGAAACAATAATAAAAACTTCTGAGGTCTTGAGAGTACATAGTTTTCTCTCTATTTGCAATATACAATCAGCCTAATTGTTAGAGTTATGAATATTGAACTTGGTTTCATTTTTATTTTATTTTGTTTTGAGTTTTATTTTTATTTCTATCATTTTGGACCTAGACAAAGAGTGTGATGTGATATAACATATAATAGATATGACACCTGTCATAAGGTGGTCACAAGATTATGTAACACAGAAAAGAACATAGAAGGTCATGAAATAGGTGATATCATATAGTATAGCAACAATATGTTGATTTTATAGAAAGCACATAGACTTTAGGATAGATTAGATATAGTGTGTGCACAGACCATGGTCTGTAGTATATAAGGTAGACTAATTTGTACTTAGAACTCTATTGAGTTTTCTTATATTGCTAAATACAAGAGTGTGCTCTTGTTCTATCTCTAAGACCTAAGTTATAACACTAATGCTCTTTTTCTACTCATGAATGCTAATGATATCCTTTTCCAGTATTTTTACCAGCTGCTTTTACTTATAAGTCACTTTTCAGCCAATTTATCCTTTTATCTCTTACTTTTGGGTTCTTATCAGTATCTTTATTCCTTTCACAAATAGGTAATATCTTATTTTCTATATTTCTCTAGAGAGCAATATTATTAGGATTAACACAAGAGAACTCAATGAAGTTCCTAGTACAGGATTGTCTACCTTATATATACTAGACTACTGGTCTATGCTATTATGACTTAGGGCTCAAGAGTTAGAGTCAAAGGTTCAACCTTGAATTGGGTCAATTATAAGAGAACTCAATGGAGTTCTTAGCATAATGTATCTATCTTATATACTACTCTTATTGGTCTTTATTTACTACTATGCCTAACCTACCCAAAAGACTATGTGTAAACCCTATTCCCTTACAATCATGTGACTGTGTGTTCATCACCATTTACAGTTATCTGAAGCATTTCATCATATTCAATCTCTTACTTGCAAATTTCATTTTCTTTTTTATTAGAACTTAGTTTTCTCAAACTCCCAAATATCTTTTTCTTTGTTAAGAGCTTCTCACAGTACTATAGGCCTATGTAAGTCTGAGTAGACTTCACTTGATGCAGATACAAAGCAATGGGTGCTCAAGGCTGTAATGCTTAATGTAAGAGTAAAATATATATATAGTAATAGAATAAGTTCTTACCTATAATGCTTATTGTAAGAGTAAAGGCATCATGGTGGAAAATGCAATTATTTACATAATTATGTAATATCTACTCAGTAATATTACCTAATAAGAAAAAAAGAAATACTATCTGGAAAGAAGAGATTATATCAAAGAACCAGAGCTATATATGATAAGTGGTAATCTTCAGAATTATAGCCTATTCCTAGCTTTTACTAGTACTGTAGCGATTTTTGAAATGGTTGGAAGTAGTAACTCTTTAAAAAATGTATGTTAAACAGATGGCCTAGTAGAAAAGCATTTCTTACAATTTAGATTAATCTTATTGAAGTTGAAAATATTTAAGCACTAGGTAAACATACTGAGTAAATCATCCATAGCAACAGTGTCTTAACCTAGATTAAAAGTTTTTATGAAAGATTCTCTCCTTAAGAAGCACCAGGCTTTCTCTCAGAATCTTCTGTTTTGGTGTATTGACATTGATACAGTCAATCCAGCTTTCTGTGAAAGATGTTACTCTATTGTGAACAGACTCTTTATGACCCTTGAGTCTATCTATAAAATTAGTTACTTACTTTCATAGAGTGATAATGGGTACTTAAAAATGGATAGAACTTATAATAATTATTCTCCTGTATTGTATTTGGCTCAAGAATTGCAAAATAAACCAGTTTGCAAATAAGTGGCTCAATATCACACATATATGCAAAGATATGAATATATGATATTATAGCTTCTCCAATAGAGAAATTGAGAAGAGCAGCTTTGCAAAAATCACTATGACATGTATTAAAAATTACAAAATCATAAACAAGCTTGGGACACACAAGAAGAGATTGCAATGCAGAGTTTGTTATACCTATAATCAGAATTCCAATATTTCTCATTTGTTAGCCAATGTTACAGTACTTCATCAGCACATCAAATAAGTTTCTTTGAAAAGTTCTTAATGTTCTGATGTATATTTTCCATCAATGTGGAAAAATGTTTGTGTTGGCAATCTTCTATATTATACAAGATTCTGGGGAGAGCCATTTTCTAGATCTGTGCACATCTTCTTTTATCATACATTCTTCATCAAATTCTTGCTCAACTAGACAAGATTGGATAACTTTGAGTTGGGGTTATAATATGATATTACAACTGTTATATAGTTATATAATATAGAGAAAGTTATAGAATGTTCTAGATAAAGTGATATTATACAGTATAACAACAATATGTTAGTTTTATGGAAAGTGTATGAACTTTAGGATAGATTAGTTGTAGCATGTACACAGACCATAGTCTGCAGTATATAAGATAGACTAGTTTGTAATAGAAACTCTATCAAGTTTTCCTAATATAAGATTTCTTTCTTAACTTAACTCTAAGTCCTCAGATTATAGTCTGTGTATACTTGTCATATACAAAGTTCAACCCTGAAGATAGCCTGTCTTCTACAGTGGTATTATCTTATCTGAATATCTGTTAATAACTTGTTTTCTGCAGTGGTGCTATTCTATAATTCATTGTAAGGAGACTGTCAAGTCCAAACTCTATTACAAACTCTATAGTATTACATACTGTTGTCTCTTCATTTAAACACTGCTGTAACACTGCTAGCCTCTAAACAGTATACTGTACTACTAATACTTGAGTTCCCAATACTGTTGTACACCTCTAAACCTTTATTCACTGTCACCAACCAATAAGTCTCTACTATCTAACAATATTTGTTCAAGATCACTGATTATCTAACACCAACATTTTGTAGCTAAGTTACTGATGCTCTGTCTGATGTTTTACCTAATTAGAATCATTTCCAGAAAACTTCATCTTATTCTCTTAGGATTTTGCTGAAGATAAGTTGTTGTATGTAGTGATTTGTACAATAGAACTTAGAGTTTCAATAGAACTTTACAAACACCATGAGCTTTTGACCAGTTGCCATAACAAGTAAGACATGAAGAGATGCAATTAGTATTAAAGAAGTTACAAGAAGAAGTGAAGAAGTATACAAACAGAAATTAGAAAGAGCTAGTGAAGTACAATGTAGGATAAAAGACTTAGTATAGTATATGGAGAGGAGAAGAATAAATAAGTTGACAAAAAAATTTATACAGCTATATAAAATTGTATTAGTGAGTATAGTATCAGTATTATTTGAGCTGCTAGAGTTTTTGAGAATTTATTTAGTAGTAAAGGTAAACAGAATGGTAGTATACAAGAAGCTAGTGGAGAAAAAGAAGAAATTCCATCTTATCTAGAAGAAATTAAGAAAGTAAAGAAGTATAAGATAGAGAAAAATAAAGATATATATAAAGGGAAAACCAAAAAATTAGTGCAGTAAAAGAGCTATATAGTAGAAAAAAATATAGAAAAGAAATTAAAAGACCTAGAAAATACAAAAGAGATAGTAAAAGAATTTAGAAATAAATATGGAAATGAGAAAGTCAAAAGGATTAAGTTTTTATGAGAAAATATATATAACAAAGCTGTTAAATAAATGGAATAATAAAGAGTTTGAAGTAAAATACTTAAAAGAAGTTGCAAAGAAACTAGAAGAGGTAGAAGGAAGATTAATCTTTTCCAGAGGAGAAATATTAATGTAAGTACTATCACAACTCATTAAGAACCTTTCTATTTTATTCTGATTTCATTTTATTCTTTTCTATTTTCTTTGATTTTATATTTATATTTATTTATTTATTTCTTATTGTATAACAAAGAAATATATGATTATAGTCACATAATAAGCAGTAATAATTGAAAATATTATGAAAATACATATATATTAGAATAGAATAGAATTAAGTATATACTAACTAGATAAATATTACAACTTAAGCTTAAGTGTTAGAGCAAAAGAGAAATCTTATGTTAGAATTGACACAAAAGTTCTTACTACAATCTAGTCTACTTTATATACATACAGACTATAGTCTATACATATCTATATTTATTCTACCCTAATATCTATGTACTTTTCATAAGGCTAATATACTGTAGTCATGTTGTTAAGATAACTAATAGAATCTATAGGATTTTTTAGGCTCTATGAAAACCTAAGAGAATAAAGTAAGGTTTTTAGAGACAACAAATATAAGAAATAATAAGAATAATATAATTAGAAGTATTTCTAATAGAATCATCTAGAATTTGGCCTGAAAAGAAAGAAATATTGCTATTAGCAATAAATAGGAGGGAACTGGGATGATAAATAGTATTGTACTCAGTAGAGGTTAGTGGAAAGAGCTACAAAGTTGACTAAACAAACTCTATGATATACACAGCAATGTTTGGCATTCTGAAAGAAAAAGAAACTCTATAAGCTTTGATGGTAGTATTAGAATACATATGTTGCTATAATATTATTTGCTTTAAATTTTCTTTGTAATATTTCTATATAATTCATGACAGTAACAGTAACAGGTATAACCAACCTGTAGTATAAGATATATCTTTATCTTAGTTCTTGGTTTGTAACATATATAACTATCACATATAATGTTATGTTACTTCTTTTTTTCCTTTTAAATCAATAATTTATTACACAGAGTATGTAGGTGGACCATAGTAGCTACTTCATAACTACATTACATAGGAGCAAGCAAAATGTAGAAGAAAAGGAAAGAGAAAAAGAATAGGAAGAAAATAAAAATAAAAAGAAAGAAGAAAAAGAAATATAGTTACTATTGCACAAGCAAAGGCTGCTCTACTATGTGATGCATTCTTGTTAAGCTCTAGAAAAGACACAAAGTGACTAATATTTCATCTTGGATTACAATAATTGCTGAACCTCTTGCACTCATAGAGAATATGTTATCTTGACTCAATCAGATAGATCCTGCATAGGCAACTAAAGTCCTTGTTTGAAAAGAAGCAAATATGGTACTCTTTTATAGAAGTATGATTAATAATAACTCTTGTAGCTTACACATATAAAGAGTTTGAGTGTGTGAAGTACTTGATCTATGGACCTTCTTTGGTGTATAAAGGTTCCATAGGATAGAGATCATCATTCAAAAGGTTAAGAAATTGTCTTCCTATAACATTAGATACTTGAAACATTATTTTCCAAATATTAGAGATATTGTCATATTCACTCTTTCTTTCAAAGTTCCAAGATAATTTGTATGGGAATAATAGTGTGAGATTGAAGTCTTTGTTAATTATGGAGTGAATAGGCCATTTATCATTACTTTGGCAATCCAAAAAATCAATAGAATTTGAGAGATTCTTAATAAAGAATTCCCTGAGTTCCTTCAATATGGCTATTGATTGATGTTAGTAAGGATGAATCAAAGAGTCAAAGATTTGATAAGCTGCATGTATGGCATCAGTAATGAGAATAATATGAGAGACACCTGGGATTTGAATAGCCTGGTTAATACCATACCTGATAGCAAATAGTTTGGCTTCTGTAAATACAATGTTGACTGCATGATGAATCATTTTCTTGATAGGATTTGAGAATGAGTAAACATGCACAATGGATGTAGTGATGTTATTCTTAATGCTAGCATCTGAGACTATGACAACAGATTTGGAATTAGTTGAAGCTTTAAAGATATATTCATCAAGTCTGTGAATCTGAATGGCCTTACTTTCTTTGTTTCTATGATTTGCATGATAGAAAGAAAAGTGACTAGAAAAAATGTCAATTAAACAACAACCTGAGGAAAATTCACTATAAAGAAAATCAAAAGCAGGGAAGACTCCATTAAGCCAATTATTGATATCTATAACAGAGCTCTTGATTTTTAGTTGTTGCTTAGGAGACAAGTTCTTCAGCAATATATGATAAAGACTAGTGTTTTCCAAGTGTCTTCTTTTGAGAAGAGATTTAATAGCATGGTTCTTAAGAAGAGTAGATATCTTAAGTTGAAGTTATCCACTGAGTTTTTGAAGATATAAGTGAATAGGAACTAAGCCCAATATTACTTTGATTCCCAAGGTAGGAGAAGTATAAAAAGTCTCTAAGATCCATAACACAGATCTTTTCTGCATTTTTGGGAGAATATGCTAGTAGTGTATTATTGTAATGTTATAGAGGAAATCCATAGAGAGTGATATGAAGTACACAAGTTTTATAGAGAAAATACTTTTGCTAAGAAATCAGCCCACATGTGGAATTACTGAGCATTTTCATGCACTTGATGGTTGACAGTGCTTTATTAGAGTAAAATTTGATGTGTTGTCGAAATGAGAGCTTTCTGTCAAAAATAAACCCAAGATAATACTAAGTATCATTAGGGTGAAGGATAGGACCTCCAAGATGGCTGAGATCTAAAATGGAAGAATTGAAAATTCTATGTGATTTAGAAAAATGAAAAAAATTCAGTTTTTTCATGTTCAATCATAAGACTGAACTGATCCAGAAGGGAGAACATAACATTGTAGCTACAGAAAAGAAAAGAGTTCAACTTGCCCAGAGTTTTTTCTTGTGATACAAAAAGACCATTGTCTACAAAAGATACAAATGAAACTGGAATTTTTAGACTTTTAGCTCTTTTTCTGAAAATATGAAAAATAGGAGAAATATATAGAGCTGATAAAATGGGAAATAAGACTGATCCTTGTCCTATACAAACATCAACATTGAAAAATGGAGAAGAAAAATTATTCCATAAGTATTGGATTTTTCTGCCTACTAAATAGTTGGAGAAGAATAATGAAATTCTTGGATTGAACCTAGCTTTATCCAAAATTAATAGAAGGAGATAGTGGTTTAATGATGGAAAGAACTAAGCAATATCAAATGCTAGTATGCTCATTTGAAGATTTTTTACCCAACTTAATTGAATCAAGTGGGTTAAAAACATGCTTATATTAGTAGTTGATTGTTGTTTCAATTTACCCAGTTGATTAGAATGAACAAAATTATTTGAAATTACCTGGAATTGAAGTCTTTTCCCAATGACTTTTTTCCAAGTATATTTAATAGGACAATAGGTTAAAACATCCTGGGTGAATCATAGGAAGCCTTATTAGACTTATAAATAATGATTGACAATAATATTTTGAAGTGTATCAGCCAATAATCTAGGTTGATACATGTGTTAGTAATATTGACAAAATTGTTTAAACACATATTATCTTTGACAATTACTTTGAGATGTTTCTAAGATACTCTATTTGGACCAGATATTAATAAGTTATTGCACTTAGTAATAGTATTCCTGAGTTCTTCAGTTGAAAAAAAGACCTATATTAATACAGGCCTAGACAAGATTTCATTCAAAATGTCAGAATTGATATGTTGATTTTGCACTGAGTTGAAAGATTGATGAAGTGCCTGCTATAAGTTGTTAAGCTCTATGCATAGTTGTCTATTATACTACAAAGCTTCAATAGCTAGGAGTTTTTGCTTCTTAACCCAGTTTATGAGTTCCCAAGGTCTTCTGTTCTTTGATGCAATTTCTTTAATTTTGTCATCAAAAAATAAATATTTTGTCTTCTTAACAGTGCTCTTGAACATTTTCCAGTTGTCTAATATTCTGTACTTTGCTAGTTTGACTTGATAATCCTCATTCCACCAAGCTTTGGAGTGTTTAGTAATATTGACATATTTTAAGTGTTTATACCAGATGATATCTGATTTGTTTGCAAATTCTTGAACTGCAAGTTTGAGAGATTCTTTATTCATTAGTCATTCAGTGTTAATTTTCTTGATGGCATTCATAAGTTTAGTAATGAACTTGTCTTTCTCTTTGCTATTCTTGATAATTGTGTATCATTTATCTAGAACAAACTTCTTAATGATGGAATATCAACTGTCAATGGAGCATGATCCAATGAATATTAAAGTTTAGAACGAATGGTATGATTATTAATTTCTGAGAAATTTGGTCTGAGAAACATGAGATCAATGACAGAATTTGCATCATTTGTGTTGTCTGAATATCCAGTAGGAACTTGGTTAGTAGGATTTGATAATAAAAGATCCAATGAATCAGCAATATCACTAAGTAAATTACTATGAGATGAATGAAAAGAAAACAGCAGATTCCAACTACTGTTTCTAATGTTAAAATCAGCAGTCATGACTAAAACATTGTAGATATTTATTTCAGTATCCTTAGAATACTTTAAAGCTGTTTGATTGGTTCAGAATAAATATTAATCATATAGTAAAAGTTGCTATTATTAAAGAAAGAAAAGCAACAAATATTTCTGTGATTAAAAATGTCCTTCTATAAAGAAAAACACAGGTAAGAAAGACAAATATTGATATAGCAAATGACCCTAGAAGAATCATAGTTGTTTAAGGGTAATCTGGAGAAAGTAATCCCGTCATGATAATTGGAAGTACCTGTTATAACCTTAACTTGGAGCTCAGATTGCAACTTAGGCAAAGACTTGAGTAAAGAATAGGGACTTGTGCAATTGGTAAAGTGTAAATATACAGGAATATATCTATGCTATATATATGAGGGTAACATGAGGAAAAGGTCCATAGTATACAAGGTAACCAAGTCATAGAACAATGTGGAAAGAACAAGGATATAGTATCTACTACATGAGGCACTGACTGAGACTACTTTAGCATAGTCAATCATATTTTCACTGCACTGTACTCTAGTCCATGCTAAAAACATGAGATGTCAATTGTAACAATACCTACTAAACACTCTCCTCTCTCACTTAACAAACTAGAGATTGATTAAATAAATGACCAAGATGGTTCTTGAATAAAGATAATATCAAAATCCTTATTGGATTCCAAAATCATGTCAGTAAAAAGCTTGTTCTTTCAAATATTTTGTGAAAAAATCTTAATGTTTTTAATAATTATACTTGATTACCACTCATAGTTGAGTAAGTTGACTGCTTTCTGATTTCTCAGAGTTCTTAATATTTCTTAGAGTGCCATTCCTTATTGAATTGATGCTTCCAGAATGGGCATACATTAGAATCAGCTTGATGATTACCTTTGCAGTTCAGATACTTGAAGATATACAGACACAGTTTACCTTGTTTGGTTTCTAATCAAGATGGGTTTGTCTTGAAATTTACCTTGCAGTACCAAGTAAAGTGTTGATGATATTTGGTTTTGTACTTAATATATCTCAAGCTCTGAGCTTTACAAGTGAAGGTAGTGTATTAGAAACAAACTAGCCACTGAACCAATTATGCTAAAAGTGTGCAATGTTAAGCTTGGCTTTGACATCTGGCTGGTATTATATATATACTTCATACTGTACTTCTGATATGATGTCCACTTCCAGCAATTTTTGCACTGGAGAACTCCAGAGTTCATGTTCGTACCTTAAATGATAGTAATCTAGCTTTCTATGTTGAAGCATCTGTTAATCAAACATTTAGTATTGCTACCACTTTGGACATTCCATATGTCTAGCTATACAATTGCCATATCCAATTTAGGCAATGCTTTGATAATCTGAGACTTTGAAGTAAGAAATACATTATTGAAAATATGATTGTTCTTGGTCTCAACTACACTAAAGTTGATGGGTATATTATTATTTTCCATCAAGTAAGGAATATCTATTATTTCCAAATAGAATTTTGACTAAGGGAGTCAAGAAGCTAAAATGTTGTTAGAATCTATATTGTTAACATTTTTAACATAATTATCAATTGTTTGAAGGTCTGATGGTGAAGTAACCTTACTTATTATAATAATAATGCCATGTTGATCAATACAAACAAAGTCAGCCATGACTTATGACTTTATATTCTTAAGTGCTCTGTTCAAGTTAGTAATATATGAGCTGGATGCAGTAATGAACTTTGATTTGTTATTATTTCTCATGAAAACAGTAATTTGCCTCCTAGAGGGACCTTTTGTCATCATGTTAATTCTAGACTTTACCTTTCCAGAACTATTGATCTAATTGTGGATGTTTTCAATCTTCTTGGCCAAAAGATTAGGAAAGTTTTCTTTGAGCTTCAAGATGTCTTCAACTTTTGGGGCTAATGCTTAAGCAAATAATTTAGGCTTAGTCATTTCTTTTGCTTTGTCGCCTTTCTTTTTAAAATTTTTTAACTTCTTCAAAGTTTCTTTGAACAGCCTAGGTGGGATTGCCAAAGGGATTTTAGTGACTTCTACCTACTTATTTATTTTTGAAGATTTGATCCTTTTGACAGGTTTGTTGATGTTGATGTTTTTGATCTTTGGAGTGAATTTGACACTATATTTTGTCTAAACATCTTGTTGTCATCAGCTGTAATCACATTCTATCTTGCTTTATAGATAAAAGAGATAAACTGCTAGGCAGCCTAACTGAAACCTCTGAGTTGTAGAATGTTCTTTTCCATGTTTCTCTTTAGACTTCTGTTCCTGATGAAGTTAGCCACATATAAGAGAGAAGTAGATAAATTCTTGGTTTCAATATTAAGAAATTTCATGGTTCCAGAGATAGAAATAGGGTAAGATTTGCCATTCCAAGCATTTATTTTAGCTAGTTGGTTAATATTATAAGGGATCAAAGTATTTTTGATACCTTGAATAGAGCATATGTTAGTATTAGTATTAGCCTCATTCTTATCTTGTAGAGTAGGTGTATTATTTAGGGCTGGAATTTCATTGTTAGCATATTGTACCCTATCCTTAGAGCTATGGTCTATAGCCTTATTAGCTGGAATGTTTTCTCCTACCTTGGGAGCAGTATATAAAAGAGAAAAACTCTCTCACTTATTGATATCTACCTGTTCATTCCAAGATAGTTTTTTGCTTTGAATTTCCATCCTCTCATGGTATAGGTTGGAAGATGTTTTTAAATGTGCTAATGCTGCTCTAGAACAGTTAATACTGGACAAAGCTGACCTTCTCCTAGGAATGTCTATATCTATGTCTATGTTTGAAGTGTTATAGACTATTGGATTGATTATGGTTTCTTTAATAGTACTAGAATTCAATGTATTTGCTACTTCTCTTAAGAACACTACTATACAAGATGATAGTAAGAGAGAAAGAAGCATATTTCCTTTTCTCCTAATATCTACCCCTATTCTCAACTTCCTACTATAATTTTCTATAAATAGTAATGCTTTTATTGCTGAATATGTTTTATTAATAACCACAAATTCTGCTATCACTATCACCAACAATTCTGGCCAATTCTTCTACCTGTAATCTACAAAAAATCTCAAGATTTGTCCCAACTTTTGATTTATATATTTGGTTTGTCCATCTGTTTGTGGATGAAATTATGTCAAAAATTTTGTCTCAATTTCCACTATTCTATTCAACTTCTTAGTTAACTCCATTACAAACTGTGGTCCTCTATCCAAAATCACACTCTCTGGTAAACCATACAACTTCTACACATTATTCCTGAATAGTCTTGCTTATCCCTTTACTGATGTACTCTTTGTCATTGCTATAAAATGTGTCATCTTAGACAACCTATCATATACCACCAATATTGCATCTGTAAGAGAACCTACCTTTGTATAAAGATCAAGTACTCAAACTTTATCTTTGGCTCTACTGAACCCCATAGTACTTTCATATCTTATTAGTTAATACTTCTCTACCCCTACCAAATCCTTTAGTTTTTCTCAAGCCAACTCTACTAATCCCTGCAGTTAAACCTTGCTTCACACTGCTTAATGTCTTAATGCTGTCCTACTCTTATCATTACTGCCATAAGCTTCTTTTCTTTCTTGATAGTTCTTCTAAATACTTTTATCAGAGTTCCTAACCATCCAGTCACTATTATTCCTTGGTAATGTCAGTACTGTTCTACCTAATTAGAATATATTCTAGTAATATTTAGAATAGTTGTTACCTCCAGAATTTCTCATTCTGTTCTCTTAGGAATTCCTAGAGATTACAAACTTTGTGTAATTCTGTAGACTTTTCCAGTTACCCTAACTGCATCCTTCTCTGCCACTAACAGTAAATTTGTGATAAATTCAACCATTAGATACATCTACAGCTTTTCTAGTATCTCATTTATCATCAGTTTTTTCACCAGTGTTTCCATATGGTTCTTCATCCTCTGGCACAAGTTATATTCATCTACATATCTCCTAACACTCTTCATTACTCCTGGCAACCAATAATTTCTCATCACCAACTCCATTGTCTTTTATGTTTCTTCATGCTTTACTACTGGCACATCATGATATAACTAGATAATCTCTACTCTCAACTCCTTATATAACCCTTTTCTTCTTTTAACACCAACTCCACTTATCTGCTATTCTTCATCTCTTAATATCTTAACTCTTGCTTTTTTTATTTTCTCTAATACTCTAACTATCTCTTCATCTTTTTCTCTTGTATTTCTTATTAGTTTCTGATTTTTGTTATGATTTTCTATTTCTACTTTCCAATATAGTCTCCTATTCAAACTATCCACCTTTTCCATCTTTGCCCCTAGTATATTGCTACAATCTTAAGCTTGGCTCAGGTTGTAACTAAAACAAAGTTTTGAGTAAGAAAGAAGAAGATAATCAATTGGTAAAGCATAAGTATACAGGATTTTATCTATAGCTATATGTTTTTATATGCCAAATCCACCTGTTCTAAAGACCATCCTCTGCAGTATCAATGTTTTCTTCAATTCTGGTGCAAAGCCCAATCTTTTATAATAACCATATTTTCTACAACATATCCTTGTGGTAGTAGTACAATAATCCTAAACCTTTGAAGTGCTTGGTATCTTACAATAGAGATACTCCTATTGAACTTAGTCTTTCATGGTAGAGTTCCCCTATTCACTCCTTTTAGTGTTTTATCACTAAAACCTCTACTTGTGGCTATACACTGAAACCCCCAAGCATCTCCTATTAAATACTAGTATGTAAGACTAGTAATTATACTATGATTCACTAGTTTAATAATTGAATATCCAAGTGAACAGCAATATACCAAATTAGTACTTATCCCTTCTAGACTTCATTCCATTTCCTGAAGTTGTGACCATATGGCAGACAGATTGTATAGTATATAAGCTGAAGCTAAGGTTGTTCTAGGAAGTTTTTATCACCAAGCTAATTATATAGAGTTTTCATACTTTATACATTTCCAAGTCAACCTCATGGGCTTTTGCCTTCTAATATGAACTATGCCTGATATATATATCTAAAGACTATAAGAATAGAGAAAGGTGACCTTGAATATAAAATACTCCCTAACACATGTCCAAGCAATGAGATAAGCATATGTGACACATGAGGTACAGATTGATTATAACATATATGTTTTAAATGAAATATTTTAGGTTCTTATTATTGGTCCAACCCTTGAATTTAAACTTAGTGCTCTCTAATAAATGTCTTCAGTTCTTCAGCCCTCTAATCACTACTAACATTTTCTTGTTATGGATTTTATAATTTCTCTCAGTCTTGTTTAGAGACTTTGACAGATATACTACTGGCCTCCACTATTTATCTTTACACTCCATCAATGAAATCTCTTCTATTGCATAGTCTAGTATATCAACTTCCATTCTCATTTTTAATCTAAGTCTGATACTGCTAACACTAGTTCTTTTGTGAATCTCTTCTTTAGTTTCTCAAATCTCTTTTTCTATTTCTGTCTAATCCCACTTCTGATCATTTTTTACCAAGTTTGTTATAACTTAGATTTTAGAAATTGAACAAAAGACAACTCTTGTATTGAGTAATATAAGGGAACTTGATAAAGTTTTTATTATAAGCTAGTGTATCTTATATACTACAGACCACAGTCTGTATGCACACTGCAACTAACCTACTCTAATGTCTATGTACTTTCCATAAGACCAATATATTACTGCCATACTAAATAGCATTATTATTGTGGCAACTACTAGACACAAAGTCCAATAGCAGCACAAGTAATTAATCTCAAAGGGCAGATATTTAGTGGAAACATGAGTTATGTATTTGTTATGGGACATTGAACACTAACAATTTTTTATTTTATTTTATTTTATTTTTTCTGATTTTACTTTTCTTTTTCTTTATTTTATTTTCCTGGAAAGACGATGAAGAAGGCACGTGACAAGGAAGTCACATGACATATCACATGGTGTGACGTCACAAGTCTAGAACATGATGGAAGGGTTTAGAAGATGATGTCAGGGCACATAGAATACACATGGTGGCCTTGAGTAGAACATGAGGCAGGAATGAGGATGAAGCATGGACATTAGGGTAGGGTTAAATATTGGTAGCACGGACCAAGCATGTTTTGTATATATAGAACTCTAATTTAGCAGAGACTCCTTGTCGAGTTCTCTTGTGAAATCCCCACTAGATATCCGCCTTAAGAGATTTACTCGTTGTATGATCGTTGGACCTTGTGTCTAGTGGTTGCCACAACAGTATTCACAAGAGAACTTGACAGGGAACTACAACAGTATTCTACTGACTATTTATATAAAGTCCTCATAGTTTGTGCTACAACTTCTCTATGCCTACCCTAATATCCATGCCCTGTCCTCATGTCCATTACTCATCTACCATGTGTTGTGACGACCACTTATCCAATGATAAATGATAGCACAATCAATAAATCTCAAGTTAGGATATTGTGTGGGAAATTCATAAGAGAACTCGACAAGGAGCCTCTTCTTAATTAGAGTCCTATTTATACAAATGTCTCCTGGTCTGTGCTACTACTATCTAACCCTGCCCTATAGTCCATGCTCTATCCTCATGTCCATCTTACTTCTTACTCAAGACCACCATGTGTACTCCATGTGCTCTGACGTCATCTTCCAGGCCATTCTACCATGTTCTAGGCTTGTGACGTCACATCATGTGACCTGTCATGTGACTTCCTTGTCATGTGCCTGCTTCATTGTCTTTCCAGGAAAATAAAAGAAAAAGAAAAGTAAAATCAGAAAAAATAAAAGAAAATAAAATAAAAATTATTAGTGTCCAAATATCCATAACACCATGCATCTACCTCAAAGCCAGCATGCCATGTCTATGTGCTCTGATGTCATACTCTTTAATCTCTGTTATACATGCATATACCATGTGTATACTATGAGGAACCCATGTCCCTTGATGTCACTCCATCTCTAGACTCTTCTCGATCCTTCCAGACTATTCTAGGCCTTATAACATAATGTCATATGACTTCCCAGTCATGTGCCCTTCTCTCTCTCGTTATAGACTAATAATACTACTATTATATCTTATCTAACCCTAACCCTAAAAGTCTGTTCACACACTTGTCTTATAACACATGCCATATACATGTGCTCTGACATCATACTCTTAATCTCTGTCATCTATGTGTGCACCATGTGTACACCATGAGGAAACCATGCTATTAACATGTTCTCTGATATCACTTCATTTCTAGACTCTTCCCAATCTTTCTAGGCCCTAAGTCCTTCCAGACCACTTCAGACTATTCTAGGCCAATGACATCATATCATGTGACTTCCCAGTCACGTGCCCTCTCTCTCTCTCATTATAGACTAATAATAATACTACTACTATATCTTATCTATCCTAACCCTAACCCTAAAGTCTGTCCACACTTTCGTCTTATAACAATTATCTGCTCCAGAATCTTTTATGATCTTTTCTGTATTACATGATAAACTGTGATATATATAACTATAATATAATAGATGTGACTTTGACTATTATATATAATGTTATATTATACTCTTTACCTCAGTCCAAAATTAAAAAAGTAGAAATGGAAAAATAAAAGTGAAATAAAATGAAATAAAAACCAAGTCTATTATTTACAATTCTAATCAGATCATTGTTAAGGCAACTGAACAAAGTCTATAGGGTTTTATAAAGGTTATAATCTTTAGAAAAACCTAAAATATATTGTGAAATCTACTAATTAAATCCAATCTATTTTTAGAAAAACCTAAGAGAACAGAATAAGGTTTTATGAAGGTGGCTTTTGTTCTAAATATCCTACAGTCTATTAAAATCTAGCAAAATAATATTAAGCTAACTATTAGAATGATAACATGAAAACAGTCCTAGATAAAATTATCTAACACATTATTCAAAAAGACAGGATATACTTGATATTTTTTTTTCTAAATCAACAATTTATTACACAGGGCACGAAGGCAGACTGTGGTAGTTACTTTATAACTACATATAAGAGAGGCAGACTAACATGAAGATAGAGAAAGAAAGAAAAGAAGAAGAAAAAAGAAGAAGGACTAATCGTAAAGAAGAAAAGAAGAGAAAAGACAAGAAAAGAGAATAGGACTAGTTATAAGATCAATGTCAAGATTGAAGAATGTAGACTTAGTTTTTTCTTCATTTTCTTTCTTATTTTATTTTTCTTTTAATTTATTTTTTATTTTTCTATTTTTAGAACTCTGGGATTAGGGTTAGAAGTGATTGGTCACACTGTCACACCAGTCACATCTGATGGTGTGGTCACAACATTGATCATGAAACTTGAAAGAAAGGAGTAAAAGGTTCTAGAACAAAGTAACATCATACAACATGGTCACCACAAGTTGACCTCATGCTTTACACATGGTCATTTAGGGCAGGATGCACAGTAGCTAGCATGGACCATCTGTAGAAGTATATAAGATAGACTATTTTGTAAAAAGCTCTCTATTGAGTTCTCTTGTGTTACCCAATATAAGGTTACCTCATAAATCCAACTCTAAGGGTTTTGAGTTATAACAATTGACTCATAACAGTCAAAAAAGAATTGTCATTGAAGGTAAAAGCATTTGCATTAGCTTCCAAAAACATAACAAAGTGGTTAAGGCAGTCCTATCTAGAATTCCAGTACCCGTTAAATCTTCTACATTCATGAAGAATATGCCGTCTTGATTCAATAGGATATAATCCACATGGATACTTAAATTCATCCCTTGGGAAGAATCTAAGTCTGTACTCACTAATTGGAGTGTGGTTGGTTATTGCTTTTGTAGCACATGCACACAAAGAGTTCAAATGTCCAAATAATTTGAGCCAAGGTTCCCTCTTAGCATAGCTTGGTTTGATAACATTGAAGTCTACATCAAGTAAATCAAGGAATTGTCTTCCTTTGAGATCTGAAGCTTGGAAGGTCATTTTCCAATTGTTTATAATATCATCACATTCAGTTTTCCTGCTGAAGTCCTATGACATCTTGCACGGAAATACTGGTGAAAGATTGAAGGCCTTTGAGTCTTTATTGACTGCTTTATAAAGAGTCAAATTGAGTCAACTAGGACATTCCCAGAATTCAATTGAGTTATTTTGATTTCTAATGAAGAATTTACAAAGTTTATTAAGAATGGCTACCATATGGATTTGGTAAGGATGCAGTGATGGGTCAAAGATTTTCTTGGCTGTATAAATGGAGTTGGTGACAATGATGACTTTAGAAATGTCTTCACAATTTGAGGCTTGGTTTATACCGCACCTAATTGCAAAGAGTTCTGCTTCAGTGCTGGTGACAAAAACAGTGTGATAAAGGGTTTTGATCAATGGACTGTTGAATGTATGTATGTGCAAAATGAATGTAGCAATGTCATTCTTGATACTAGCATCCATGACAATGATGGCTGTGAATGGGGAATTGGATGACTCAATAACCATGTTGTCAAGTTGTTGGAGGCATATTTTATTATTTTTTTCTTTATTACACAAATTGAAAGAAAATCAATCTGAGAAATTGTCAATAATTCTGAGACCAGGAGATAATTCAGAATGAAGAAGCAAAAAGGAAGGGAAAATTCCATTGAACCTGTTATTTGTATCAACTAAGTAACCTTTGACATGGGATCTTTGACAATTGGTAAGAGCATCAAGTGAGGCAGGGTGTCAAACTTTGTGAGTGCCATGATGAGATTCCATAATCATATGAATGAGGTAATTGTGGGGTAAGAAGTGAGCTTGTAATTGCAATCTTCCCCCAAGTTTTTGCAAATGAAGTTTGATAGGAATGAGACCCGCAATTGCTTCTATACCCAATAAAGAAGACATTTTGAAGGCTCCAAGTATCCATATGGCAGCTCTTCTTTGCATTTTACCCAGAATTTTTAATGAATACAATAGAGGTGCATGGTTATAAAACCAAAGTTGAAATCTGTATAAAGTAATAGGAACAATGCAATATCTATAAAGTAGACATTTTTGGGTCAGATTAATACCTCATAATGAATTTCCAAGGATCTTCATGCACTTGACCATAGATATTGCTTTATTAGCATAGAAGTCAATATGTTAGTGGAATGATAATTTCCTATTGAAGATGAAATCCAAGTACTTCCACATGCTTTTAGGTTTTAAGATGGATCCTCCAATGGGTGAGAGGTCGAGGGGGGGAGGATTGAAGGAGCTTTGTGATCTGTTAAAGTGAAAGACTTCAGTCTTGGAATGTTCTACAATAAGACCAAATCTTTCAAGAAGCTTGGTTATTACATTGTAACTACAGAAGAGACGAGAGTTAGAAATGTCAAGTGATTTGTTCTGAGAAATGAAAAGACCATCATCCACAAAAGAAATGATAGACATAGGAATATTAAGATTTTTTAGACAATTTTCTAAAATGTAAAGAAAAGAAGAGAGATAAAGGGCCGATAAAATAGGAGAAAGAGCAGACCCTTAGCCTACTCCTACATTCACATTGAATATAGGAGAGGTAAAATTGTTCCAGAAGTAATTGGTTTTCCTGCCAACAAGATAGTTGGCAAAAAATTTGACTACATGGTTGTCAAGTCCTGCTTTCTTAAGAATGTGAGTGAGAAGATGATAATTTAAAGATGGAAAGAACTGACTGATGTCAAAAGTGAGGGTACTAGTTGAGATGTTCTTGACCCAACCCAAACATATGATGTGCATAAGAGCTATGCCCACATCTATTGTAGATTTGAATTTCAGACCGCCTAATTAACTTGGATAAATGAAATTATTAGATGCAATTTGGAATTGAAGCTTCTCACCAATAACTTTTTTGATTAGTTTGCCCAATGTATTGAGTAGTACAATTGGTCTAAATGACTTTGGAGAATCATATGATTGCTTGTGGTGTCAAGAACAAAAAGAGTGGACTTAATATTTTCCTATTTTCTTTTATTGTTTTTATTTTCTTTTCGATTTATTTTCCTGTATTCTATTTTTAGAACTAGGGTTAGGGTTAGAGTGACAAGATCACACTGTCACACAGCAGGTCATGTCAGATGATACAGTCACAAGTCACATGACACATGGAAGGAGGTAGAAGATTCTGGAAGGATGATGTCATATAACATGTAAAATACATATTGACCTTAAGGCATACACATGGTCATTTAGGATAGGCTAGAAATAGCTCACATGGACCATTAGGTATTAGTATATAAGGTAGACAGTCCTGTACAGAGTTCTCTATTGAGTTCTCTTGTGTTAACCCAATACAAGGTTCTTTTCACTGATCCACTCTAAGGTCTTTGATTTGTAACATGTGGGGTTTGGGGATGATGACCATTGTCAATCTCTTAAAGTGAGCTGGCCAATAGCCTAGATTGATTATTGATGATATTGGTTAGACATTCATTATTCTTGAGAACAGTCTTGAGATGGCTCCAAGACAACTTATCCGGTCCTGGAGTAGAAGAGTTATTGCAATTAACAATTGCACTCCTGAATTCCTCTTTGGAGAATGGCACCCAAAAAGATGGTAACTTATCAACAATCTCCTCAGTAACCTCGGTATCAATTTGTTGATAAAGAGCGGTATTAAATATAAAGTGGAGAGTATTCCAAAGACTATTGATGGTAAGACATGGTTGGTTTTCATACTTAATAGCTTCAATAGCTGGTAATTTGTATTTGTTGACCTAGCTCATAAGCTCCCAAGGTTCTCAACTTTTGTTGGCAATCTCTTGAATCTTGAGATCAAAAAAACCCTCTTGGTGTCTTTGACTGTTTTCTTGAAACTCTTCTAATCCTCAATCTTTCTTGATGTTCTATACTTGTCCAGAGATTGGCTACATTCCTCGTTCCACTACTTCTTGGAGTGTTTCATAATATTGACTTGCTTAGTATTTTTGCCCCATACTTGCTCGATGTTTGATGCAAGAAGATTCACTATATCTTCAAGTTTGTCATAATCCATCAGATTAGAAGTATTGAGGTTTTTGATAATAGTCATAACCTCATTAACAAACATGATTTCTTCTTCACTATTCTTTGATATGGAGAGCTTGGATAAATTGACCTTCTCCTTAGCAATGGGAATAGTTATTGTGAGGGGGATGTGATCTGAGGTGAGACACAGATCAGGGTGAATCAGGTGATTGTTGAGTTTAATTGATCAGCTTCAAAGGAATATAAGGTCAATGACTAAATTTGCTTTGCCAGCTGTGTTAGAGTACCTGGTAGGGACAGGGTTAGTTGGAATCAACAATTCCAAGTTGAATGAGTCCGCTACAATAATAAGATTGTTACTAATGGAAGAATGATAAGGGAAAGATGAATCCCACAAACTATCTCTAATATTAAAGTTACCAGTCATAATGAGAAGGTTATTAATACTCACCTCAGTATCCTTAAGATACTTTAAGGCTGAGTGAGAAGCATCAAAATAAATGTTTATAATATAAGAACAAACATTATTGTTGAAAAAGGAGATAAGTAAGATATCCTTATGATTAATCAAGTCTTTACAAAGAGAAAAATGAAAAGATGAAAGCCTAATGTTGATGTATGTTGTAGCAACCACTTGCTGGAATGGTACTTGTGATATGCTGACTTCAGCAAAGCTCTCAGTTGGCTATCTAGTAGTAGGGATTACAAGAGAACTTGACAAGGAGCCCTTGCTGCATTGCTCCTCTATTTATATAAATACAATGTGGTCCATGCTACAACAATGTGTTTACCTCATGTCCTATTACTCATCCACCATGTTTCTATCTCAAGGCTACCATACCATGTCCATGTGCCCTGACATCATACTCTTTTAATCTCTGTCACCATGTGTGCACTATATGTACACCATGAGGAACCATAGTCCCTTAACATCATCCCTAACCCTAACTCTTTCTAGACTCTTCCCGATCTTTCTAGACCCTAAGTCCTTCCAGACCACTCTAGACTACTCTCACCTATATCACATGACTTCCAGGTCACGTGCTCTCCATCCATTGTAAACTAATAATATTATCTTATCTATGTCCAGCTAACCCTAACCCTAGCCAAAGTCTGTCCACACACTCGTCTTATAACAATGTAAGCCAAGACTCTTAAGGAATCTAACTGATTTGTAGGGGTCCTGACAAAAGTGAGCCAGTTAGAATAGTGAGATGTTCCAACTAAAACTTCTCCTTCGCAACTAATAGGGCTTGGAATCATATGAAGATTTGACCATGGAGGTTTTTGAATAAAGATAATATCAAAATGCGATTGGGTCTCTAGAATAGTATTGACAATTAGAGAATTTTTTCATACATTCTGAGAAAAAATCTTTAGGTTGTTATAAATCATTGTACATCGCTGTTCATGACTGAACAAATTGATTTTGCCCTGTTTTCATAGATCTCAACATATTTCTTTTGATGCCATTCTATGTTGAACATATTTTTCCAAAATGGACATAAGTTGGAATCCACTTGATGGTCACCTCGACAGTTGGGACATTTGAAGAAATGTGAACACAGCTCACCTTTCTTAGTTTCTAGGCAAGGTGGTTTAATTTGCTGTTGGCTTTGCAATACCGACTGAATTTGTGATGATTGTCAGATTTATGTAGTCTGTTGCACTTAACATATTTGTATCCTTGAATTCTACATGAAAACATAGTGTGTTCCCATTTCCAACAATTTTTACATTGTAGAATACTAGGGTTCATATTAGCTCCTCTAATCATGACTATATACCTTCCTATGTTGAAGTATCAATTAATTAATCCTTTGGCTCTGCTTCCGCTTTAAACATCCCAAATATCAATCCAAATGTTTGACATGTCTGATTTCAGCGATACTTTGATAACTCACAGTTTGAAGGTGAGAGTAATGTTGTCAAAGATCTGATTTTGCTTAATAATGCCTTCCATATCACTAGAGGTAAGGCGATCCTGAGTATTGCCATGAGGGAAGTATGGAATGCCTATTATTTTCAAATAGGATTTTGATTGAGGAAGATGAGGGACTTCAACTTGAAAAGTATTAATATCGTCAGAGTTCTTGACATATTGTTCAATGATTTGCAGATCTAACTGCAGAGAAACCTTGTTAGTGACAGCCGTAATGCCTTGTCACAAACTTCATTTAGCTTGTATCTCCACAACTAGTGGACCTATTTTCACAAACTATGTTGTGCTAGAAGGCTCCAAATAAGGGCTATCTGCATATATCTGGGAGGTACAAGAGCAACAACAAATGACTGAGATATCAGGCTATTAGTAGCTGTAAAAGCTTTGTTGGCTAATATCTCATGAATGGCCAAACGGGTTTGCACAATTGAACTTGCATTGGAAAGTGCTCATTAATCC
>JAJOHK020000100.1:0-43829 GCA_022457215.2 Leucocoprinus gongylophorus
GATCAAAACTTGTACCTGATGGGAGCTGTCAGCTGTCATAGCAGCTGTCAGGCTAATTTTAGAAGGTAACTAATTATGTCACTACATTGATATGCTTGTATCTCTACCAATACTTGTTGCTTTGAGATGTATCATATATCATTGAAAACGGATTGATGAGCACTTCCCAACGCAAGTTTAATCGTGTGAATCTGTTCAGCCGTTCATGAGATATTAGCAGACGAAGTTTTTACAGCTACTGATGGCCTGATATCTCAGTCATTCGTTGTTGCTTTTGTACATCCCGCATATGTGCGGATAGCCCTCATTTGGGGCTTTCTAGATCAACTTAGTTTGTGAAAATCGGTCCACTGGTTGTGGAGATATAAGCTGAATGAAGTTTGTGACATCTTCTTGTCCTATCTACACTGTCTACTAACTACTGCCCTAATGAAATATATACAATTTTGGTCTAAGAAGACCGTTCTACTCTAAGCAAGGTTTTAAGAACTCTTTGCTGTTCCTCTGCATAGACAAACCACAAGTGGGCTTGTAGCACAAGGCTGATATGAAGAAAAGGTATAGAACACGTCCACAAAAGGTAATATATCTAGAATACACCAGTGGGCTTTGATACAACTAAATGGCTAAGCTTTCCCTGCCTAGCTAGTGTAGAACATGAGATCAACATGTGTGATCTATGCTGTATGTCATTATTTGTTCTTGAATCTTCTACCATGTTCTCCCCAGTCTCGTGATCTGTCTTGTGATTATGCCATCAAGTTGTGACTGATGTGACGGCATGACCAATCAACCCTAACCCTAGTTGTTCTAAAAATAGAAAATAAAAAACTAATTTAAAGAGAAAAAATAAAAATGAAAAATAAAATAGAGCAAAAACTAAGTCCACTGTTTGTGAACTTGACACACTATCTGTCTGCTGTGTGGTTGCAACTTCAGATGAGTGGATGAAGTCCAAGATGGAAGTAAGTGCTGATATTGGTTTGTCACTATTGAACACCAGGGATTGAGTTCAATAGAAGTTATCTTTATCAATTATCAGACTAGTAAATTACAGTGTAACTACTATTCTTATATACAAGTTGGATATATAGGAGATACTAGATGTTTCACCATGGTTTTAGTGGTGAAATACTGAAAGGGTTAGATAGGGGAATTTTGCCATAGAAGTATTCCCATCATAGAAGACTGGATACCCAAGTTGTTGCATCATTATTATGAAGACATGTTGCAGAAAAAATAGCTTTTATAGAAAATGAGCTTGTATCAGATTTTATTATGATAATATTACTGCCATAGGGACATATCTTTGGAATAGGTAGACTTGACCTATGTCTATGGCATATAGGTCTCACCTAGGTGCAAACCCTGCCTATGGTAGACAGGTGTACTATAACCACATTTATTCTCTCTACTTCTTTTATTGGAGCAGGCCCTGTTAGTGTCTATTGCTGGATCTCTTGTCTCCTTGGCCAAACTTGAGGCTATAACATCTATTGCCATTGTGCCTCTACAGCATCTATTGGTGAATTTAACACTGGAGCTTAAGCTCCCACCTCCCTTTTTTCTCTCAATCTTTCTTCTTTCCTCCTGCTCTCTCTCCAATGTATATTTAGATTTGCTGCTTGTTCATACCATTGTTTAATACTCCTTAGAGGCTATTCTGCCTCTATGAGCATTCTCTTAATGACTCCATTCATTTCTCACTTAAATTCTTCCACCAACAGTCTTCTCTCATATTTACTTCCTCTTGTTATTCTTCTGAACTTTTGTACAAACTTCTCTATTCTCCTATTGTTGCATCTTCTAATATTTCCACCTCCAAATTCTCTGAAAAATTTTCCTTCAAAATATCTACTGATACTCCCTGCACATATGATAATATCCACTAGATTTGCTCTTTTACTGCTGCCTTCCTCATTCTCATTCTAATATAAAGTCTACATATTATTAAGAAACCTGACATCTTGCTTGTCTCCTCATTAAATGTTTGTGGCTTGGCCACTTTGATATTTGACCCAGTGTTGGGTCTAGAAATTTCTACTGTTGCTGCTTTTACTCCTACTTCTCCTGCTACTCCTAACAGTACTTGGATTTGTACTTGCATTGTTACAAGCTGTTCCTGGTACTGCCAGATTATCTACTTATACTGATTGAAGTCAAGTTGACTTATGTTGTTGTAAAGAGGTGGAAATTTAATTGATAATGAAAGTAGTGGTGTGAGAGGTAAGGATGTGTATAAGGAAAGGGCAGAAATTCTGTGTCTCATCTTAGAAGCTGTATGTCTAATAATATACTTTTGTATGTCATGAATTCCAGCTTTTCATGCACTTATTCTGACTACTGTATCACTCATTAGTCTCAGGATATCTCTTTTTATGTTATGAGATATATGACAAGGAAATATTGGCCATAGTAAAAGCTCTAACAAAATAAAGACAATACTTATTGGATGCCATAAAAGAGTTTGAAGTCTAAACTGATCATAAAAATTTCAAGTTGTCAGGTTGTTATATTTTGTTCCAGCTATCTGTTCCAATCCATGAATAACATCTCTTTCATCATCTGCACTTCCCAACCTCTTCTTGTTACAAACTCAAGATCTTAGAGTTGATTAAGAGAAAGAACCTTGTATAGGGTTTACACAAGAGAACTTAATAGAGAGCTCTTTTACAAAATAGTCTACCTTATATACTCCTACAGATGGTCTGTGCTAAGTACTGTGCATCCTACCCTAAATGACCATGTGTAAGACATGAGGTCAACATGTGGTGTTCATGTTGTATGATGTTACTTTGTTCCAGAACCTTCTACTTCTTTCTCTTTAGTCCTGTGATTAATATTGTGATTACACCATCAGACATGACCAATGTGACAGCATGACCAGTCACTTCTAACCCTAACCTCAGAGTTCTAAAAATAGAAAAGATGGAAAATAAATCCTAAAGAAAATAAAAATGAGAAAGAAAATAAAAAGAAACTAAGTCCACTTTTTGCGATTTTGACACTTCTAGTGTAGATTACATATCTCCATTCAACCTTAGATGTCCTTTTTAAACTCTTTTCAACTTCATGGACTTCCATTTCTGACATCTGAGGATTACTAGTAACTAAGATAACTCACTTAGTAGTTCCATTCCAGATAACATAGTATACCTAGTATATATACTAGTAGTTTACACTATACTAGCTTTATTCTAAAAATCAACCAAAACTAGTACTATTTTCTGGTGTTGGCAATGATACATCTTACTACCTTCTGGTAGTCCCAACCTTCTAATTTTATCAAGTCTTCTTTTAAAATATATAACTAGTGCAACTCATAGAGAAGTAGTATATAAGCTGAAGCCAAAAATTATTCTGATCCTGTCTTTTACATTCTTAGATAACATATAAACTGACTATTTAGACTTCCAAAAGACATCATTAGATCTTAGATAATAAGATGTAAACTGCATCTTATACAGGTGTAGTTTATTGTTGTAACAACTACTGCTAAGGTGACAATATATACTCAGTAATGAACTTTACAAGTTCTACATGGTCTGTGTTATTGATAAATAACCCTTTTCTAGTGCTTATGTGTTTTCTATGAGTTCTACATGAGAACAACATGCTGTAGTTATATCTACTAACCTAAGATGGTTGGTAGCTCAATGTTAGGGTGACTGAACAAAGTCTGTGAAAATGTATAAGATTTTATATCTTTAGAAGAACTTAAGCATATATTGTGAAATCTACTTATTAAATACAACCTACCTTTAAAAGAACCTAAGAGAACAGGATAAGGTTTTCTAAAGGTGGCTAATGTTCTAAATACTCTACTTGTCAGAGTTAAAAATGGTAGACTTGATTTTTTCTTTTTTCTTTCTCATTTTCATTTATTTTTTTTAATTTTAGACTTAGGAATTAAGAAATAGTGTAATGTCATGAATTGTTACACAATGGGACACTGTGTCATATATATGTCATATATCACATGATCATGATCATGTGTTATACAGAAGAGTGTAGAAAATTCCAGAACAATATTATATAACATGTTTACTATATATTAATCTTATAAATAACATGTTCTTTAGAGTAGACTAGTAAGAGAACTCAGTGGAGTTCTAAGTACAAAGTATCTATCTTATATATGCTAAGCTAATAGTTTATACTACACTAAACATATTAATCCTAATATAAGAATTTTTTGTTAACTTAATACTTTGAGTCTTCAATTGTAACACTACTATCTATTGCAATTTAGTAGAACAATGCTGAGCTAACATCAGAATGATGGCATATAAATAGTTAGAAACCTATATTAAAGTATTTAGAACAATTAAAAAAGACAAAGTATATTTGGTAGTAATAGAAAGACTGTTATTTAATCTACTCTAAAGTTATAACCAAGTTCATCTAGTAGTTTCTATAATGTTCTACCAAGTTATATGACAGTGTGTGACTGTAACATGTGTAACACCTATGTGATATATATCATACTTTTTAACCAAGTCTAAAGAAGGAAATAAGAAAACTAAACTATAAAAAAAGTAAGAAATTATAAAAGACTAGAAAATGGAAAATAGCTAAGTTCACTTAAAATATTTCTGATAGAAATAATGAACAATAATCTAAAAAGCCTTCCAAAGAGTAGAGTATAAGTACAGAATTTGAGGTTGATAGTAATAAGAGTTCTGTGGTGAAGTTTGGTAGTACTGTGATATTAAGAAGTTTTTTGCTAAGTTTGTAAAGATTAGAATTGAATAAGCTTACTGGTTTTATCACAAAATGAACTACTCACTTATTTGTGATATTTAAATTCTAGGTACACTCTCAGAGGTTTAGGAGTGATTTAGAAGTTTAATAATAATAATAATAATAATTAAGATTAATACAGATAATAAAGAATAAAGATTGATGATAATTGATGATAATTGATATTGTTAAGTCTAAGGTCTAATCCTCAAACATAGAAGTATATATACAAAAGAGTAATGGTCTATGCATAAGCTATTTCCATCACATGATCAAAACTCATATCTGATAGGAGCTGTTATCTGTTATAGCAGCTATTGGGCTAATTTTAGAAGATAACCAATTATATCACTACATTGATATGCTTGTATTTCTCTAAATACTTATTGCTATGTAATATACTATATATTATTAGAAACATTTTGATAAGCACTTTCCAATACAAGTTTAATTGTGTGAATCTATCTAGTTATTCATATGATATTACCAAACAAAGATTTTACAGTTACTGATGATCTGATATCTCAGTTGTTTGTTGTTGCTTTGTATATCCTATATATATATATGGATAGCCTTCATTTGAAGCTTTCTAGTGCAACTTAGTTTGTAAAAATTGATTTACTAGTTGTAGAGATACAAGGTAAATGAAGTTTGTGACACATATATATAAGTTATATAACCAGTGACATCACATTACATAATATAACTGTATCATATATAGTAGTTATATATCTCTTTGTTATAACTTAAGTCTTAAGTAAAAACAAAAGAACTCAATAGATTTTTAAGTACAAGATAGTTTATCTTATATACTATAGTCTGTGTATATACTACAACTAACCTATTCTAAAGTATATGTGCTTTTTATAAGACTAATATATTATTGCTATATTATATATTATTACTTATTCCAGAACCTTTTATATTTTTCTTTTTATTATATGATTATGTGATATGTGACTGTAACTTACATGACTTCATATTACATCCTTTATCTAAATCCAAAGTAAATAAAAGTAAAAATGAAAACTCAAATATAGTAAAAGAAAGAATAAAAAATAAAAATAAAAATAAAAGAAAAAGAAAAAGAAAACCAAGAATAAGAAAATAAAATAAAAATAAAATAAAAGCCCAAATATACCATAATATTTCTAGTATTTTTCACACTCTTCCATAACAAGTAATTATAATACTAAGAAAAATAGTAAATATAATATAAAAGCTTAGAGTATACTATAATATTTATACCTAGATAAAAGTCTACAAGAAAGATATATTAAGTTTGGAAACTTATCTGTAACATATAAAGTATAAACTTGTAAATAACCTTAGCTTCAGCTTATATATTGTATACTTACTTGTTATTGGTTGCAATCTCAGAAGATAAAAATAGAGTTGTGAAATAAGAAGTTCTAATAGAGATAACAAATATGTTACTATTAATATTAGAGTTTGGTAATAATAATAGATTATTAAACTGAAGGTTATAGTATTTACTAGTATTAAATACTAAATTATTATTTAAAACAATTGGATACTTGAATAGAGATAGTTTAAGACTGAGAGAATAAGATGGTATAGTGGTAATAGCTCTTCTACCATATATATTATGCCTACTTCTATTCTACTGTAAGGTTATAGGTTCAATCTTATAGTAATTCTTTATGTAGGCACTGTTAGACATGGTTTATACCTTGTTATTTAAAATCTGCAAGGGTATCTTAAAAGTCCAAAACTAGTAATTATATATTATCTGAGAACATAAAAGATGGGTTAAAATAACCTTTAGCTTCAGCTTATATAATGTATCTTTATGATATATTATCATTAATACTAAAAGAGAGATACTAATTTCAGTTGATTTTCAGAATAACTATTACAGTATAAACTACTAGATTATATACTAGTTAGTATACCTAGGATAGCTATCTGAAATATAACTACTAAGTAAGTTATTCTAATTGCTAGTAATCTTTAGATATCAAGAGATGGAGTTTCATAGAGTTATCTTAGACTAGCGAGAAAATCCAAGGTAGAATAAATAGATTTGATCTATACTAGAGAAGGTTGGAGAGCATGGATGAGGGATAAGTGATTATTCATAGTGTTATGATCTTAATTCTTAGGGTTGGATATAAGAACAACTCTTGTATTAGAGAGACACAAGAGAACTCGATAGAAAGCTCTTTACAAACTGGTCTACCTTATATACTCCTACCGATGGTCTGTGCTAGCTACTGTGTACCATACTCTAAATAACCATGTGTAGAGCATGAGGCCAACATGTGGTGTCTATATTGTATGATGTCATTTTGTTCTAGAACCTTCTAGAACCTTCTCCTTAGTTCTGTGATTAATGTTGTGACCACACCATCAAATGTGACTAATGTGACTGATCACTTCTAACCCTAACTCCAGAGTTCTAAAAATAGAAAAGATAAAAAATAAATGGAAAAGAAAAATGAAAGAAAATAAAAAGAAACAAAGTTCACTTTCTATGATTTTGGCATATAGGTTGAGATAGATGAGGTCAGAATACAGTATATAACAGGCATAGACTGCCACTATGCCCCATGTAATAAATTGTTAATTTAAAAAAATAGTTTAAGACTACTAGAAACTTCTTTACTTCTAGTAAAGTCAGTATCTCTATTTTTAGCTTCATAAGATAACCAGATGTCTAATTAGGTTGATTTATGATAGAGTAAAGTTGAAGTTCAGAGTTGGAGTTAACAACTTTGCTATGAAAGATGAAGTACTTATGAAGTTTGATAATGAGTAATATATTATGGGAAATATTAACACTATTAGGAGCAATTCACACTTACTAAGAATATCTGCAAGTAGCATAGAAGACAGAACAGATGATGTAACTTAGCAGAATATGGAGGCAGAAATAGCTTAGAAGTGATGTTATATAAATAAAACAACCTTAGTTTCAAGAAAAAGACATTATGTCTAGCTTAACTTTGTCATGTAGTTATATTTTGAAAGAGAGAGTTCAAATGTGAACTTAAAGCAAGTATGGCACAATTATAAGTTGATCATCAAACTAAAGACTACATATAGTGGCTATTATTCTTAAATACAAGAAGTTTTTTCTAATAATACTACTATTATACATACTCTGGATTGTTATTTGAAACTTCATGGGATTAATGAGGAATTAAGAAACTTTAGTCCTTAAGGTGATTGGAATAGAGCATGATCTATACTAGAAGAGAACAAAAGAGTACAAATGTTGGATGTAGTTAGATACTATATGATAAATGCTTAGAGTTTGGACTTTAAGAGTTATTACTCTATTATGTTGGGTATTCATACTTTTCTAAATTAAACAACAATAACAACTTGTTAAATAAACACTTTACTTATTTATACTTATGCTATGATTAACACAAGATAACTAAGTAATAATACATAGTATTTATAATGAGTTTCTCAAGTATTAATTTATATAGCAATTATATTAGTAATATACATATCTTATAAGTATATAAAACTTAGTAGATATACTGTTGTTAACTATTAGAGTTTGTCTTCCTAAACCCTAACTCTAGATTAAAAGCAGCTTCAATAGATAAACTTATATTTTGAACTTGAACTTAGTTTTATTATTATTATTATTTGACTTAGCTAAGAGATGTGTAACATGATGTTATAGTGTCACAGTCACATAGTTATATAATAAATAGAACATTATAGAATCTGTTAGAAGAATATAATTATACTATAAGATAGATTAGGATTAAGATATAAAGATTAACATCAAGTTATATATATAAAGTAGATTATGTTATAGTAAGAACTTTATCAAGCTCTCTTATATAAACTTTATATATAACACTAGCCAAATGTCAAATCTAAGCTTAATATTATTATCACAAAATAAATTACTCACTGATTGTGATACTTGAAACTTAGATGACTTGACAGTGATTCAGAGATTTAGTATAAAAAGATAATGATAATAGATGGCAGGTAGTATTAATTGATACTGCTAAGTCTAAGGTATATATATAAAAGAGTAATATTCTATGTATAAGCTATTTTCATCATATAGTCAAAACTTGTACCTAATAGAGGCTGTTATTTATCATAGCAGATATTAGACTAATTTTAGAAGATAACTAATTATATCATCACATTAATATGCTTGTATCTGTATAAATATTTATTACTATGAGATATATCATATATTATTAGAAATAGTTTGATAAGTACTTTCTAATACAAGTTTAATCATTTCAGCTATTCATGTGATAATAGTTAACAAAACTTCTATAGTTGTTGTCACTTTTATACATTCCACATATATGTAAATAGCCTTCATTTGGAGCTTTCCAGTATAACTTAGTTTGTGAAAATCAGTTTACTAGTTGTGAAGATATAAGCTAAATGAAGTTTGTGATAGTCAGATAAGCCAAAATGGCAGTGTAGCTCTTCTGTGAATTATAACCAGTTTTTGAGCTAATTTTGGTATATCTCTTATTTTTTTAGATTCAATCTAATTTTAGATCAGTCTTGTACTACTTCTATTACATAAATCATTACAAAGTTTATCTTTATAGTATTAGTAGTAAATTGTATAGAGTTTGTGCAAAAGTGGGTTTAGTACTAGAATAGGAAGTTAATTAGTTTTTTTAGATCTGTTTCATTAAAAGTGTCTGGTATTTATGTTCTGACAACTATAAGTGTGAGGTTTGTTATAGGTGTAAGGTTAGCTACTATCACATGTAACATTCTGTTCTAGCTATATTCATTCCAATCTATATATATGTTATAACTTAAGTTCTTGAATAAAGATAAAAGACAACTTTTATATTGTGTAATACAAAAGAAGTCAATAGAGTTCTAGGTATAAAATAGTCTACCTTATATACTACATACTATAGTCTGTGTACATACTACAACTAACCTACTTTAAAGTACATGTGCTTTCTATAAGACTAATATATTGTTACTATACTATATAATATTATCTTTTTCAAAGCCTTTTATATCCTTCTTTGTGACACATGATTGTGTGACATGTGATAGTGACATGTGTCATACTCCTATCATGCATGATGTCACCTCATACCCTTTATTTATATTCAAAATAAAAGGAAAAATAAAGTGAAAAATGAAATAGAAAGGAAATAAACTTGGAACTAAGTCTACTATTTACAATTCTGACAAGATAACATCTTTCTCTTATCTACACTTCCCATCATTTTTGAGTGTGGATCAACAGCCTCCATTTCACCTTAAATATTCTTGTGAGATTCTTGCTAACTCTATAAATCTCTATTTCTAATATTTGAGAATTACCAGTAACTCACTTAGCAGTCTTCATTCCAGATAACTATTCTAAGTAGTATACTTAGTATATAAACTGGTAATTTATATTGTAATAGCTTATTTTAAAAATCAACTAATATTAATACTAATTTCTAATACTAGCAACAACATATTTTGTTACTTTTGGATGGTCTCAATCTTACAAGTTCCTTAAGTTCTCTTCTGAAATATATGACCAGTATAACTTATAGAGGTGTAGTATATAAGTTGAAGCCAAAGATTGTTCTAATCCTATCTTTCTTATTCTCAAACAATATATAATGACTTGTTTGGACTTCTAAGAAATCTCATTATATCTTAGATAATAAGATATAAACTATTTTTAATAGTATTTTCAGGATTACTATCTACAGTCATGTATTTTTCAGTGTAGATCTCCTACACTCCTGTTTATAATATTGTGGCAACTACTAGTTACAAAGACTAATAGGGCACAAACAATAAATTTCTTAGTAGGATATTGTTGTGGCAATCATAAGAGAACTCAACAAGGAGTCTCTGTTGAATTGTTACCTTATTTATATAAATTACAGATGGTCTGTGCTACTAATAAGTAACTCTACCCTAAAGTTCATACATCATCTATAAGATAGATATGCCATTAACATACTCCTTGACATCATCTTTCTAGTCTGTTCTCACCCAGTCTAGGCCTATAATCTCACATTATGTGATATGTTATATGAATACAGTTACATGCCTTCTTTATTATCCTTAAGAAAAAGAAAAAGAAAATCAAAAGAAAAGAAATATTAATTTAAGAAAAATAGATAAAAGAAAAAGAAAAATATTAGTGTTCAAGTACACCATAACATATAATAGTACTCTTCTATCAAATCTTCTCTCAGAATTACCTTTAATTTTTTCAGTAAAAGTATTGGAATAGCTGAAACTTCTTGTTACTTGCTTTGGATCCCCTGATTTATCCAATTATGATCCAACAATCATCAGTATCAAGTCTATTTATTTTTGACTTCTTTGCTTAAATAATACTAGCTTATCTTGTCAGGTATGGTTTATACTAGGGCTGAAAGTCTATAAGATGAACTCGGTGACATGTGACTGTGACTATGACTGTATCATGTGACTGAGTGATGTTGTCACTAACCCTAACCCTAAGTTCTAAAAATAGAAAAATGAAAATAAATCAAAAGAAAATGAAAATAAGAATAAGAAAATAAGGAAAAAATCAAGTTCACTTTCTACAATCTTGACATGCTGCCTATCTGCCACATAGTTGCAACTTCAGATAATAGGAAGAAGTCCAAGATGGGAGTAAGTACTAATTTAGTGTGTTACCATTGAATACTAGAGATTGAGTTCAATAAGAGTTTATCTTTGTCAATTATCAGACTAGCAAATTACAATGTAACTACTAGTCTTATATACAGATGCTTACTATAGGAAATACTTAGAGTTTCAGTAGTATAGCCCTTATTACCCCAAGCAGAGGTTTTAGTGTTGAGACACTGACAGGAGTAACTCTATCATGGAAGACTGAGTTGAATAGGAGTATTTCCACTGTGGAAGATGGAAGTTCTACTGTTGTAGCAACCACTCGTCACTCAAGGACAAATGATCTCACAACTAGCAAAGCTCTCAGTAGGGCTATCAAGTAATAAATGGGAGATTACAAGAGAACTCGACAAGGAGCCCTTGCTGCATTGCTCCTCTATTTATATAACTTACAAGTAGTCCGTACTACAACAATATCTAACCGACCCTAAAGTCCATGCTGCTACCTCATGTCCATTACTCATCCATATATGTTTTCCATAAGGCCACCATACTTCCTACATGTGCCCTGACGTCATACCTTTAATCTCCACTATACATATGCACACCATGTGTACACCATGAGGAACCCATGTCCCTTGACGTCATCTCCTAACCCTAACTCCATCTAGACTCTTCCCAATCCTTCTAGACCCTAAGTCCTTCCAGACCGCTCTAGACTATATCACATGACTTCCAGGTCACGTGCCTATCTCCTAACCCTATGTCCATTGTAGACTAATAATTATAATACTTATATATGTCCGGCTAACCCTAACCCTAGCCCAAGTCTGTCCACACTCTCATACTATAACATGAGTCTTCAAAGTCCTATTAAATTTATCCAAAAATTCCATGATGGTACCTAGGTCAACAATACATAAATAGAAAAGAAAACTTTTTGCCTTTTCTTCTACATTATCATGTCTTCCTCTACTCCCTCTAACATTTTCCAACACAATGCTAAAATATTTGAAGAACAGTGTTGTGAAATGCAGTAATAGCATAAGAAGAAGCAACAGCTCCTAGTTTGTTTGCAAGAGGCAACAAAGGTTCATTGTGTGAAGCATGTGGCTCAGAAAGCAAGGAGAGAGGCAAAGGCCAAGGCAAAGAAAGAAGCTTGTAGAAGAGAAGAAAAAGAAAAAATAGTTGGAGTATCTCCAACAACTCTGAAATGAGGTGCTAGTAGAAGATGCCGCTTTATTGGAGGGCACTGAGAGATTCCAGGTTATGGAATCTAAGTACAAAGAAGTTACCTCTAGAGACAAGAAGGGACAATAGCTCTCCAAGAAAGCTAAAGGAAAGCAACCAGAGAAGTACTGCAGGGGTGCCATAGTCAATATGGGGGATATTAACTCCTATAAGAGATGTGTGTATGCTGAGTAGGATTGCCTAGTATACCACTCAAGATGAGTAACTAATTTTGTATTATTATTTTTTCTAATAATTTTTTCTTTATAGCTGATCTCTTGCATAAGCCAGATGTATCGCTTTCAAGCAGCAGTGCAAACCCCACATTAGTACCAACCCACTAGCTATGATCCCTACCTAATAGTGAAGTTCTAAGTGCCATTAAAAAAGCACTCCAAGAACTTGTGGAGAAGTACCAAGGAGTTGGAAAGTCTCTCTAGGACTTGATGAAGGGTCAGAAGAAGAACATAGCTTAGTTAGAGAGGATTGGGGCTGTGATAGAATAGAGATGGAACCTGGAAGGAGAGAACGAGAAAGAGGAGGGGTCTAAGGATGGCCCCAGGAAAAGTCAGAAGAAGGAAACTCTATTGTTTATCTCCTGCTAGAATAGTTGTTTTGTTTTTTTTTTATTTCGATTTGTTTTTTGTGATCTAAATGTGTGAGTAAGAAAATCAAGAAATAAAATGAAAATAAAAAATCCAAAAGTTTGAAAGGAAACCCCAAAAAGTGCATGAAAGCTAGAGTTTAATGAGAATAAGTAGACAGAATATGCTAAGGAATTAATGAAGAAAACCCCATTAATAAATGTGTAGAGACAGGGGACAAATGGAACAGTGTAATCAGAATAATAGGAGTAAACCATGCTTAGCAAGATATGCAATGTGGAAATTGGATACCAAGTCAGTGGCATAAGTGAGTTCAGATATGAGAATCCATTCAGATTTGTCTTCAGTGTCTTTATACCCTAGCTGTTATAAGACAAATGTGTGGACAGACTTTAGGTAGGGTTAGGGTTAGGACAGTAGTGATAATTATTAGTCTACAACGGAAGAGAGATAGGAAATAAGCACGTAACCTAGAAGTCATGTGATAGAGTCTAGAGCAGTCTGGAAGGACTTAGGGTCTAGAAGGATTGAGAAGAGTCTAGATGGAGTTAGGGTTAGGAGATGACGTCAAGGGACATGGGTTCCTCATGGTGTACATATGGTGTGTACATGTATAGTGGAGATTAAAGATATGACGTCAGGGCACATGTAGGAAGCATGGTGGCCTTATGGAAAACATATGTGGATGAGTAATGGACATGAGGTAGCAGCATGGACTTTAGGGTCGGTTAGATATTGTTGTAGCACGGACCACTTGTAAGTTATATAAATAGAGGAGCAATGCAGCAAGGGCTCCTTGTCGAGTTCTCTTGTAATCTCCCATTTATTACTTGATAGCCCTACTGAGAGCTTTGCTAGTTGTGAGATCATTTGTCCTTGAGTGACGAGTGGTTGCTACAACACTAGCCAGATCACCTTGTACAGGAGTTTACATACCTGTTGGTGATTGATTTTAAAGTTCACTATCTGAGAAATTTCATATTCAGGTTTTCCATCAATTATAACTAGAGCAGAGGCTAGTTGTATCCTCTTGGAGAAAAAATTAGATATGGCAAGTTTGAGCATGGACACATAAAAAACTGGATGAACAGAGTATATGGACTCTGGAAGATGGAGGGTAAATGATAGTGTACCAGGCTGGGCAATGATTTCATAGGGTCTGAGATATTTTTTGGAGAGTTTCTTTGAAGACCAAGTGGTTTAGAAGAACTGAGCCTTGACAAAAACTTTGTCACCTACTTTGAAATCAGGAGTAGGAGAATATCACACATCAGTAGATTTCTGATAATGCTATTGGGCTGTGGAGATTTCAGCTTTGAGGGTACTTTGTAACTCATTGAGATCTATAGCAAAGTTGTGGGCTTGGGAGGAAGCAATATCATATTCAGGATGAACAGTAATGTTTGGATGATATCCCTTATTGGTGAAGAATGGAAAAACACCAGTAGTAGTACTCAGAGCATTATTGTAGGCAAACTCTATGAGAGGTAGAAGTTAGGACCAGTTATCTTGCTGGTAGTTACAATATACATGGAGATATTGTTCAAGAGTGTGATTCATACATTTGGTTTGTCCATCATCTTCAGGATGGTAGCCTGAAGTGAAGTGAAGCTGTATGTTGAGAGCAGTGTCTAATAAATGGAAGAAGTTTGACACAAACTCTGAGCCTCTGTCAGAGGTGATATGGGAAGGAATGCCATGTTTGGAGAATACATGAAGAATAAACAGATGTGCTAAGTTTATGGATGTAATGGTGTCATGGGCAGGAATAAAGATTACCTGCTTGGTGAGCCAATTGACTATAACCAAGATAGTGTCAAACCTGGAGAATGATGGAAGTTTCTTGATGAAGTATATAAAAATAGAATTCTATGGTCATTCAGGGATAGGAAGTTGTTTGAGAGATCTGTAAGGCTTGTGATGTTGTGGCTTGAATTATATACAAGTGACATAGGACTTGTAGAATTGTTATACATTAGTATGAAGGCTGGGCTAGGAGTATCCACAGTGAACTAATTCCAGTGTTTTGTTTTGATCATAATGTCTGGCAAGGATATGATCATGATTGTACTAGAGAATGTATGTACAGAGGTTACTAGCAGATAGTATATATAAATTCTGTTGTCAAGAAGAAGAAGATTATTTAGGTCCTTAGACCACTGACCATCTGTGGAGATGTATTTTGTCACAATTGGGTCACTAGGGAGAGCCAAAAAGATGTCTTGATATAAGATGTCCAGATCCATAACTGTAGCTATATGGAGAGAAGGGAAAAAGAGAACAGTAGCTTATATGGAGGCTGTAAGTTATTCTTGAGTAAAAATGGGTTTGAAGTTGTGAGGGTTGACTATGGTATAGCCAGTATTCCTCTTTTTAGAGTAAATATCCCACCATCTAGTAAGAACATCCAGTTTGGTGCCAAGATGACCAGGATGAAACCTGATGACAAGGCTGAACTGAGAAAGGTACTTAGGCCACCATACTTACCTCTAGGTCAACACTTTGGTAGTGGAAAAATACTCAAGATTTTTACAATCCATAACAACATCGATGGGATAGGCTAGATCTTCTAAGTAGTGTTGCCAAATCTTGAAAGCTTCAAAGATAGTAGGCAATTCCTTATCATGCATGTTATAGTTCAACTCTGCTGTAGTGAAAATGCAGGAGTGAAAGACTACTAGATAAACTTCATTTTCCTCATTAACAATAGAGAGGATTGCAGTAAGAGCATAGTTCAAAGTATCAGTTTTCATGATGAGTTGAGCATCAGAAATCTAATAAGTGAGAATAGGAGTAGAGATAAATGCTTTCTTGAGAGAATTGAAAGCATCATGATAGAAGAAGTCAAACTTCTAAAGAATATCCTTTTGGGTGAGGTGTGTCAATAGAATGGCAATGTCTGAGTAGTTAAAGATAAATCAGTGATAAAAGTTTGTAAAACCTAAGAAGGATTGAGTATCTTTAACTTTCTTAGGTTCTGGCCAGTCTTAAATAATCTTTACTTTGTTGTCGGATATGGTAAGGCCAGAAGGAGAGAGAATGTATCCCAGGTACTCTACTAACTTGGAGTGAAATTTGCATTTCTCTACTTTAGCATAAAGACCAGCCTTGTGGAAATGCTTGAGTACTTCTTTTACATACTGGTAATGTTTGGACATGTTATTTGAGTAGATAAGTATATCATCCAGATAGATCACAACACATACATCCAAAAGATTGGAGAAAATGTTGTTTATGAATCACTGAAAGGCTGTGAGAGCATTAGTAAGACTAAAAGACATTACAGACTATTTAAATAATCCATAACATATCTTAAATATAGTCTTCCATTCATTACTATTGGTAATATAAACCAAATGGTTGTTATGAACTAAAGCCCTTTGGGTTGGACAATAGAACAACTCTTGTATTGAGTAACACAAGAGAACTTGATAGAGAACTTTTTTACAAACTAGTCTACCTTATATAGTCTTACAGATGGTCTGTGCTAAGTACTGTGCACCCTACCCTAAACAACCATGTGTAGTTCATGAGGTTAACATGTGGTGTCCATGTTGTATAACATCATCTGTTCTCAAATCTTCTACTAAATTCTTCTAAGTCTTGTGATCTGTCTTGTGACTATGCTATCAGGTTGTGACTGATGTGACAGTGTGACAGATCAGTCCTAACCCTAGTTGTTCTAAAAATAGAAAATAGAAAATAAAACAGAATAAAAATAAAAATAAAAAGTAAAATAGAGAAAACACTAAGTCTACTGTTTGTGAACTTGACAATGGTAAGCATAGCAAAGATCTATCTTTAAATAAACCCAAGCTTTGCAAGGTAAGTTTAGTAAATTGGAGATAAGTGGGAGTGGATAATGATCCTTCTTGGAGATGCAGTTAAGATTGCAGAAGTTGACACAGAGATACAGTAAAGTATCTTTCTTCTTAATAAATAAGACTGGTGCACTATGTGGAGATGAGGTTGATCAGATAAAACCTGTATTAAGGTTTTCCTCAATAAATTCCTTTAGAGCCTCTTATTCAGACACTAAAAGAGAGTATATTGAGCCAACTAGAGGTTAAGTACCTTCTTTTAAATTGATTTTGAGGTTATAAGGACGATGAGGAGTGAAGACTTCAGTCTTAGTTTTGCTAAAAACATCAGTGAATTTATGATACTCAGAAGGGACATTAAAAAGGTCAGGAGCTTCTGCAAGTTTTGCAGAATTAGCTCAAATGTCTGAAGAGTGAAGACAAATTTTGAAATTGTGAGAATCTGGGAGTTTTAATGCATGTCAGAATGCAGTAGCACTAATGATAGTAATGTTAGGTCATTCAGAATTAGAAATGGAGGTCTCAGATACAGGTATGGAAACCGTGGAGTCCAATGATTACAGAGGGGTGTCCAGAAAGAATGGAGATATCAATAGTATATTGGCCATGACATAAGGAGAAGCAAGATTTTCTTGTAAAGATGAATGGAAGTTTATTGACCTATTTACCCAGTTGATCAGTATATTGTGTCAGGTGAGCCAGTTGTATCTAAGGACCAAAGAGTAGGAAGAATTAAGTAGAGTAACATAGAAGTCCAGATTTATATAATCACCAGTGGAAAAAATTATGGGCAAGTTGGCAATTTCAGAGATAGTGCTGTTTGATAAACTATTAAACAAGTGGAGAGCAACCAGAAGAGTTGTAAATGTCTTCAAGTGGTGAGTATCCACAAATTTAGAGTCTACAAAGCAATGAGTAGACCTGGAGTTAATGAGAGCTTAGAACAGGATTTTATTAAGGTGATTCTGACCAAGAATTAAGAGAGAAGTAAAGAAAGAGTGAATGAGGATTGGAAAGAGCAGATATATTAAGTCAGATGGGACTTGTTACTGCACAGGGAAGTTCAACATAGCCCTCATATTATAAGATGAGAAAGTGTGGACAGACTTTAGTTAGATAAGATAAGATATAGATAGTAGTTATATTATTAGTCTATGACAAAAGAGAGAAAGGGTATGTGACTAGGAAGTCACATGACATTACATCATAGGGCCTAGAGTAGTCTAGAGTGGTCTGGAAGGATTGGAAAGAGTTTAGAGATAGAGTAACATCAAGGAATATGTTAACAGCATGATTTTCTCATGGTATACACATGGTGCATGCATGGACGATGGAGATTAAGAGTAGGGTTTAGGATATGACATCAGGGCACATGTATATGGCATGCTGGCCTTGAAGTAGATGCATGGTGGATGAGTAATAGGACATGAGGTAAATTACTAATAAACATAAAGATAGGGCATAGACATTAGGTAGGATGCATAGTGGAAGCATAGTCATAGCATGGACCATGGATACTTTATATAAATAGTTGGTAGAACACTGTTGTGGTTCACTGTTGAGTTCTCTTGTAAATTATACAACTTGTGTTCCCTACTAGATATCCACTCTTGAGATTTACCACTTGTGCTGCTATTGAACACTAGTTTAGTGGTTACTACAATATCTCAGTCTGTGCGGAGTCCTGGGGGTCACTCTCTATTTTTCCAAAAAGATTTCTTAAAAGCAGCTGCTAGAGTATCAGTAGTTGCTGAAGCACCATAGCCCTTAGAAGTAACCATAGTCTGCTTCTTGGAATAGAAGTCTAGCTTATGGTCTTCTGCACTGCAATAGAGGCACAGATTGTTTTTGAGATGTTTCTTACACTTGTCACTAGTTAACTTGCTATTGCTGGCCAGCTTGGAAGAGAGGTCTACCTATAGGGAATTGGGTTGTTTCTTGGGAGCAGGGGATGGAGATGATTTTGAGAAGAAGGTCTTAGTAAATGAGGCTGCTAGAGATGGGTTTGCTTTATTTTCAGAGACTGTGGCAAGACCAGAGGTAGAAAATTTTCCTTGCTTCTAAGAGTGATACTTGAGAGTCTTTTTCTCTGTCTACCTTGCATGATAGTGTTTGCAGTTATATTCCTAGTAATGATGATCAATAGTCATTGCCAAAGTATACATGTCCTGAAACAAGGTGGGTTTTCCTTGTTCTCAGATAGAGATAGGATCCTAGATCTAATTGGGAAGTCTCTAGTAATAGTAATGGCAAAGCATACTATTCCTCCAACCTAGTTGAGAGGCATAGTATATGAAGTCCACATTGTAAGTGAAAATCTTGTCACTAGGCTTCATGTGGAGGTTGTCTAGTATGTTGGCCACTTCACCAACAGAATCCAAAAGACCAAAATGTCAATGTAGCTCATTAACAAAGAGATTTCAATTAGAGAGCTAGTCTTGTAGGATGTTCTGATTTTTCTGGTTGAGGTCTATCTCAAACCAGTTCTAGGCTACTCTAGTGAGATAGATCATTGTGAAGTTTATTTCTGCAATGTCTATGTTGAATTGCACTAGATTAGTGTAGAAGTATAGGCAACACTGGAACAAGAAATTATTGAGCTTGTTAGACTCAGTGCTGCTGAAGGTATCAGGGATGTGGGCTTTAGTTCACCATGAATTAGTATTAGGTCCAAGAGTCTGATTAGCATTAAGTATGCTAGCAAGTCAGCCAAGTACATCAGCCAACTGTTCATTAGTATTATTGCTCTGATAGGGTTTTGACTATGAGCGAGTAGAAGAAGTAGATCTATTAGCTGTTAAATTAGTAATAGAATTAGCAGGAGCATCCTTCCAGTTAGGATTGTTGTCCGCAGAAACAATACTTGGGCTAGGAAAAGGCAAAACTGTTTAGCCAGGATGGACAGTACTTGATAGAGATCTTGGAGATAAGCAGCCTCTTAAATGAATTCATCTTGAATATCATGGAGTATTTGGTGGATAAGCTAAATGGTCACTAAAACAAGAAATGGTGTTGAAGGGTGTCCCAAGCAGTAGGACTGGAGTTGAAGTTGAGAAGTTACAACAAGAGGAAGCCATTTTGAACTTTGAAGTAGGAAGATTGTTTTGCAAACAAAACTGTGACAGAGAATTTAGCAGATAGAATTACTCAGAAGTAACAGCAAACTTGGGAGTCTGATAATACTGTCAGGTGCAGTTCACACTGGGATGAAAGTCCACAAGATGGACTCAGAGATGTGTGGACTTTATTAAATGATCTTAGCTTTAGTGTTATAAGATGAAAGAGTAGACAGACTTTAGTAAGGACAGATAAGATAAGATATAGAACAGTAGTTATTATTAGTCTACAATGAGAGAGAAAGGGCATGTGACTGGAAAGTCACATGACATTACATTATAGAGCCTAGAGAGGTCTAGAGCGGTCTAGAAGGACTTAGGGTCTAGAAGAATTAGGAAGAGTTTAGAGAAGAAGTGATATCAAGGAATATAGGTTCCTCATGGTATACATATGGTGCACACATGTATGACAGAGATTAAAGAGTATGATGTCAGGGCACATGTATATGGCATGTTGGCCTTGAGGAAGACACATGGTAGATGAGTAATGGATATAAGGATAGGGCATGGACATTAGGATAGGACAATGTACAGTTATAGCATGGACCATGGATAGATATATAAATAGTCAGTAAAATACTGTTGTGGTTCCCTGTCGAGTTCTCTTGTAAATTACACAACTTGTATTCCCCACTAGATATCCCTCCTGTGAGATTTACTGCTTGTGCTACTATTGGACTTTATGTCTAGTGGTTGCCACAACATTCAGCTTATGTGCTGTGTTGCCTGTCTGCCACATAGTTGCAACTTCAGATAATAGGAAGAAGTCCAAGATGGGAGTAAGTACTAATTTAGTGTGTTACCATTGAATACTGGAGATTGAGTTCAATAAGAGTTTATCTTTGTCAATTATCAGACTAGCAAATTACAATGTAACTACTAGTCTTATATACAGATGCTTACTATAGGAAATACTTAGAGTTTCAGTAGTATAGCCCTTATTACTCCAAGCAGAGGTTTTAGTGTTGAGATACTGATAGGGGTAACTCCATCATGGAAGACAGAGTTGAATAGAAGTATCTCTACTATGGAAGATGGAATATCTGGATAGTTGCAGCACTACCATAAGGCATGTTACAAGAAAGGTAGCCACCATGGAAGGCAGACTTGTATAATTGGGAGGTAATATCACTGTAGGGATATAATTTTCAGATAGTTAGACTTACATATGACATGCTTATAAGAAAACTTTGGGATTATGTAATAAATATAAAAGAGGGATTTGTACTGAAGAAGAAAAAGATGTATCTATTGTCAAGAGAAGAGAGGAAGGAGGTGTACAAGTTCATTTCAGAACAACTCAGAAAAGGATATATTAGACTCTTAAAGTTACCTCAAATGGCACCAGTATTTTTTGTAAGCAAGAAAAATGGTAAGAAGCAGATGGTTTAGGACTATAGATATCTTAATGAATGAACTATAAAAATAATTATTCTCTACCTTTGATTTTGGACATAGTAAAAAATATTTGTATGAAAAAAGTATTTACAAAGATAGACTTGTGGTGGGAATATAATAATATACAGATAAAAGAGGAAGATGAGTGGAAGGCAGTATTCACAACCCCAGAGGAGTCATTTGAACCAATGGTGATGTTTTTTGGCCTGATGAATTCACTGGTGACATTCTAGACTATGATGAATGAAATTCTGCAGAATCTCATTAATACTAGGAAAGTAGCAAGCTTCATTAATGATGTAATTATCAGTATGGAGATGGAAGAAGGGCATGATGAGATAGTGGAAGAAGTAGTGAAGAGGTTAGCTGAGAATGATTTGTATGTAAAGCTAGAGAAGTACAAGTGGAAGGTTAGAGAAGTAGGATTTTTAGGAGTTGTGATAGGACCAGAAGGGATTAAGATGGAAGAGGACAAGATAAAGAGTATTTTGGATTGACTGACACCAAAGAGTGTCAAGGATATGCAAAAATTTTTAGGATTGGCAAACTACTACCACTGATTCATTAAAGACTTCGCATCCATAGCTAGACCATTGTACAACTTGGTAAAGAAAGATCAGAAGTGGGAGTGGATGGAGAGGTAGGAGAAGATATTTAAGGAGTTAAAAGAGAAATTTACAAGAGAACTGGTACTAGTAGTACTAGGTCTAGACAAAAAAATGAGGATGGAAGCAGACATATTGTACTATGCTACAGGAGGAATGTTATCTATGGAGTATGAGGACAGAAAATGGCAACCAGTAGCTTTTCTCTCAAAATCTCTGAATAAGACTGAGAGAAATTATGAAATTTACGATAAGGAAATGTTGGCAGTAATAAGGAGATTGGAAAACTGAAGATATTTGCTGGAAGGTGCTAAATACAAGTTTGAGGTCTGAACAGACCATAAGAATCTGGAATACTTTATGAAGATGTAAAAGTTGAATCAAAGACAAGCCCATTGGGCATTATACCTGTCAAGATTTGATTTCACTTTGAAGTATGTTTCAGAAACAAAAATGGAAAAGGCAGATGAACTTAGTAGAAGATTTAACTGGAAAGTAGGCATAGAAAGGGATGATGAGAACCAAGTATTTATGTTGGCTATGTAGTTTACATAAAATAGTAATAGAGGGACCTGAAGTAAATATAGTAGAAAAAATAAAAAAGGCTAGGAGTAAGAACAAAGAGATGATTAGAGTAGTAAAGGAGATAAAGAAAGCAGGAGTAAAAGCATTGAGAGGGAAAAAGTGGCAGACAGAGAAAGACTTAGTATTGAAGGAGGGTAAAGTATATGTGCTGAAGGATGAGAAGCTGAGAGTAGAGATAATCTAGTTGCATCATGATGTACCAGTAGCAGAACATGAAGGGAAGTAGAAGACAATAGAACTAGTAACTAGAAATTACTAGTGGAGGAGTAACCAAAGACATTGGAAAATATGTGGAGAGATGTGATGTGTATCAGAGAATGAAAAATAAGATGGAGGTGCCAGCAGAAAAGTTGAAGTTAAGTGAGGTTCTGAAGAAGCTATAGATATATCTAATGGTATACTTTATTATAAAGTTGCTGTTAGTAGCTGGAAAGGATATGATCTTAGTAGTTTGTGATAGGTTATCCAAGATAACACATTTTGTGGCAACAACAGAAGGAATATCAGTGGAAGGGTTAGCAAGATCATTTAGAGACAATGCATGGAAGTTACATGGACTACCAGAAAGTATAGTATTGGACAGGAGACTGCAGTTTGCAGCAGAGATGATAAGGGAGTTGAATAGTATGTTGGAAATTGAAACAAAGTTGTCAACAGCTTTCCATCCACAGATAGATAGTCAGATGAAGAGGATGAATTAGGAGCTAGAACAGTATCTGAGATTCTTTATAGATCACAGACAAAAGGATTGGCCAAAATGGTTAGTGTTAACAGAGTTTGTGACCAACAATAAAACACATTTGACAACTAAAGTATTCCCATTCATGGCAAATTATGGAAGAGAGTTAAGAATGGGGGTAGATTTGAGGAGAAAAGAAAAGATAGAGAAGGTGACAAAATTTATAGAAAGAATGAGAAAAGTGCAGAAAGAGACTGAGGTAGTATTAGTAAAAGCACAGAGAGAGATAAAGAGGCAAGCAGATAGAGGAAGGAAAAAAGCTGAGGTATGAAAAGTGGAAGACAAAGTAATGTTGAGTACAAAAGACTTGATGTTCAAAGAACTACCAGCAAGAAAACTAGTAAATCGATATATTGGCCCATATATCATTAATAAAGTAGTATCTACTAATGCAGTCAAATTACAACTGCCAGTTTTGATAAGAATTCATCCAGTAGTAAATATCAGTCAGATAGTACGATACAGGAATCATATCAGAGTTGTAAACCTTGGATACTAGTTTTTTCATTTAATATTTTCTTTTTTACTTTTCTTTTCATTTATTTTTCTATTTTTGAACTTAGGGTTAGGGTTAGAGTGACAAGATCATGTTGTCACATATCAGTCACATCAAATGACATAGTCACTAGTCATAAGACATAAAGAAGGACATAAAAGGTTCTGGAAGAATAATGTCATACAACATATATCACATATGTTGACCTTAAGGAGAATATATAGTGTTTAGGGTAGGCTAAAAAGTAGTAGCATGGACCATCAAAGATTAGTATATAAGATAGATATTTCTGTACAGAGTTCTCCATCAAGTTCTCTTGTGTTAACCCAATACAAGGTTTTATTTATTGACCTACTCCAAGGTCTTTGAGTCATAACAGATCAAGTAGGGGGGCAAAAGAAAGAAGAGATGAAAATAATAGAGATAGAAGGAGTAGAAGAATGGGAAGTAGAGAGAATATTGAATAAACAAAAAGTGAGGGGAGTAGTGAAGTATTTAGTGCAATGGAAGGGGTTTATGGCAAAACATGATAGTTGGAAAAAAGAGAAAGATTTGGAAAATGCAAAAGAATTAGTGGCAGAGTTTGAGGAAAGGATAAATGCAAAAGTAAGAAGACAGGAGAAGTTAAAATGACAGAAGAAAAGAACTTCAGGAGAGGAGAGCTACTAGAGAAGTATATAGCAAGAATATTGTATAGATGGGATAACAGGAATTTTGAAAATGAATACCTAAAAAAGTTAGAGATGAATTAGAATAGATAGAAGGGAAAAAACAGGACAAGATGGGAAGACAAAGCAAGAAGTTCCTCTGGGAGTAGGAATCTTGAGGGGGGGGTAATGTCAGATATGTGAAGCTTAGACTTTAGCTTTTTTATTTAATTTTCTTTTTCTTTTTCTTTACTCTTAGATCTAGGTTTAGAATTAGAGTGATATCATGGTTATACTGTCACACAATAGTCATATGGTCACAGTAACAGTCACATAATCATGTACTCACATAGACCATAGTAGAAGGTTCAAGAACAATAATATCATATAACATGTGTTGACCTCATAGCTAACATATGGTTTTTAGAGCAGATTAGAAATAGCCAAGCATAGACCATCAATAGTTAGTATATATAGGTAGATACCTTATACTGAGAACTCTATTGAATTCTCTTATGTCAATCCTAATACAAGATTCCCTTCTTTGATCAACTCTAAGGTTATTGAATTATAACATTGTATATCTGACAGTTCAATTCTTGGTTTGAATATGTTCTTCAATGATTAGGATGGTGATTGTAAGGAGAGCATGATCTGAGGTGAGCTGGACTGAGTGATTATCAAGTTTCTTTAAGCTAAATTGTAGGAACATTAAGTTGAGGACTGAATTCAAGTCTTGACTGTTATCAGAATATCTAGTAGGAACTTGGTTAATAGGTTCAGACAGGCCTAAATTAAAGGAGTCTGCAATGTCAAACAATAAATCACTATGAGAGGAATGAAACAGGTAACTAGGATCCCATAAACTGTCTCTAATATTGAAATCACTAGTTATAACCAAAATGTTTTGAATATTAACCTTAGTATTCTTGAGATACTTTAAGGCCACTTGAGAAGAGTCCAAATAAATATTCATCAGATAGAAAACAAAGTTATTATTGAAAAAGAAGATGAAAGAAATATCTCTATAATTATAAATATCCTTACAAAGAGCAAAATACAATGAAGAAAGGCAGATATTGATGTAAGTAATGACCCTAGGAGAGTTATCAGCATGAGTTGGATTTTTGGAAAACATGGTCCAGTTGGAATGGCTGGAAATGCCTACAATGTCATAGAACACTTTGAACCTAACATTTTTATTTTTTCTTTTATCTATTTTTCTTTTGATTTTATATTTCTTTTTCTTTTCTTTTTCTTTTAGGACGATGAAGAAGGCACATGACAAGGAAGTCACATGATGTGACATCATAAGCCTAGAACTTGATGGAAGGGTCTGAAAGATGATGTCAGGGCATCTGGAATACACATGGTGGCCTTGAGTAGGACATAAGGCAGGAATAAGGATGAAGCATGGACATAAGGACAGGGTTATTTATTAGTAGCACAGACCATGGGTACTTTGTATAAATAGAACACTAATTAAGAAGAGACTCCTTGTCGAGTTCTCTTGTGAATTCCCACATTATACTTCCACTTTGAGGTTTACTCGTTAGTGAGATCATTTGTCCTTGTGATAGGTGGTTGCTACAACATACAAGTTCTTTTCCTTCAGTGCTGTTTGAACTTAGAATGGATCATATACAGGACCAAAATAGCTCTTGGATGAATATAATGTCAAACAAGAACTTTGTTTTAAAAATAGTGTTGATAACAAAATTGTTCTTGTAAACATTTTGAGAAAAGATGTGAATGTTCTTTAAAATTATGCTTGAGTACTACTTACAGCTGAGCAAATTGAAGACCTTCTGTTTTCATAAAGTTCTTGTTGTTCCTCATTGTACTATTCACAATTGAAGTAGTGTCTCCAGATGGGACACTGATTGGAGTCTGCCTGGTAATTACCTTGGTAGTTCAGAACTATGCACTTGAAGAAGTGTGGATATGGTTTTCTTTTTTTTGTCTCTAATCTTGGAAGATTTGTTTTCTCATTTGCCTTGTAGCACCAAGTAAACTGTCAATGGTGTTCAGATTTGTGGAGACTATTGCACTTGAGGTATTTTGCCCCTTGGATTCTGCATGAGAAGGTTACATGTTCCCATTTCCAGCAATTCTTGCATTGGGGTTTATATTCACCCCTCTGATAGTAGCAATATAGTTTCCTACATTGTTTCATGAAACATCTGTTAATAAGACCTTTTGCCTTACTTCCACTTTGAATATCCTAGATGTCTGACCAAACTATAGCTATATCTGACTTTGGGAAGACCTTGATAATACAAGGTTTTGAGGCCAAAACAATATTATTAAAGATATGATTCTTTTTGATAATGTCTTTAATCACATTTGAAGTAATAGGGATGGACATGTTTTCTTAAAGATATGGAATGCCTATGATTTTGAGATAGGACTTTGATTGAGAGAGATACAGGACTTCAACTTCTTGTGAATTGATACAATTTGTACTCTTGACATAGTTCTCAATAAATTGGAGATCTGATGCTGAGGCAAATTTGTTAGTTACTATGGTGATACCTACTGAATCTGATTGAACAAAGTCAACCATGACTTCCAACTTGATGTTTTTAGGCTCTGTTCAGATTAGAGATGTAGTTGCTACTCTCTTTTATGAACTTCTTTATATTGTCACTATTTATCAGAACAATAACTTGTTTTCTAGATGGACCTTTGGTGGCCATGTTAATACATGGTTTAGGCTTACCACTACCATTGCTACCATTGATGATTTTCTATATGTTCTTAATCTTGTTAGTCTTGAGAGAGAGAAAAGTGTCTTTAATCTTAAAAGCTTCCACAGTATTGTTGCTAGACTTGGATGCCTGAGTATATGATTTTCCTGGGCTATTCTTAACTTGAGGTAGATTCAGAACTTTGAAGAATTTTGAGATTTCCTTAACTTCTTTAGAGGATTTAGCAAGAATAGGCAGAGGTAGCCTTTTAATACTCACTGGTTTGGTGGTATCCTTGTTCCCTTTCTTTCCACTCTTGATGGGATTTACTTTAAAGGTACACATAAATGAAATTTTTTGCCTAAACAAATTATTGTTTTTATCAGCAAAAAGAAAATCCCATTCTAAATTGTAGATGGATGAAATAAGTCACTAGGAAGCTTCACTAATACCTTTGAATACCTTGACATTGTTGGACTTGCTTATATCAATTTTCTTGTTTTCAATATATTGGGCCAAGTGGTTTAACAATACCTTGATATTTTTGGAATCAGATGGCAGATGCTCAAGTGAGCTATAAAGGAAGATGAGTTAGAAATTACCATCTCATAGGTCTGGTTTAGTAGATTGATCAGAATTGTAAGGTAATTGAATGTTAATAATATCATTGTTAACACATTGTGTAGTTAATATGTTAAGAGCAGGTGTCTCATTTAAAATACATTGCTATCTCTTAGTGGACTTGTAGTTAGTTGCCTTACTGACAGTATTTTTTTCCTTGCTTTTGTCTTTGTAGGATAGTTGGAAACTGTTGACAGGTTCCACAATCTCTTCATTAGGAAGGTCATTGTTGAGAACTATTCTTTTATAATAAGGTTGAGAAGAAACACTTGAAGAAATCAAAGTACTTCTAAAACTTGCTTTGCTAGAGGAACTTTTTCTTCCCTTAACATTATTGTAATTGTCAATGTTTATCACCTCAGGGGCTAGTAAAAGAGCCATATGTGTTATAGTAGAAGTAAGAGCTGAAGTAGAAAAATATATATTCTCTAAGTCTCTTTTAGGCACTACTATATAAGATGGTAGTATAAAAGAGAAAATGGATAATTCTAGATATTGTTATAATGTGCTTGAATATAAACATTTCTTTTTCTTTTTATTTGATTTAATATTCTTTTATTTTATTTTCTTTTAGATAATGAAGATGTATATAACTGTGGTCATATGATATGTCATATAATATGAGATCATAGGCCTAGACTTTGAGAAAAGGGGCTGAAAGGATGATGTCAAGGTGCATGTTAATAGTATGTTCACCTCATGGTATACACATAGTATACTCATAGACAATATATCTTATCTGCACTTCCTAATCTCTTCTGGTATAAATCACTTGTCTCTATTTCATCTTGGATATCCTTGCTAGACTCTTGCCAACTCAATAAATCTCTATCTCTGACATTTGAAGATTACTAGAAACTAAGGTAATAATTAGCAGTTTCCATTCTAGATAACTATTCTAAGTAGTATACTTAGTGTATATATATAAACTAGTAGTTACTACTGTAAGCCTTATCCTGAAAATTAACTAAAACTATCACTACTTTCTATGTTAGCAATAATATACCTCTCACCTTCTAGTAGACTTATCTACTAGTCATATTTTAAGCAACTCATCTAAAATATATGACTAGTGTGACTCATAGAGGTGCAGCACATAAGCTAAAGCCAAAGATTGTTCCAACTTCTACTTTCTATGTTCTCAGATAATATTTATTAACTTATTTTGAACTTCTGAGAGATTATTATTAAATCTTGGATAATGAGGTGTGAACTACACCTAACAGACCTTAGCTATATAGGATGTGTGTATCATCTTCAGAGACTTTACTCTGTTCTCTTAGGTTCTTCTAGAGGTATTAAAATTTACATAAACATTATAAACCTTATTAGTCACCCTAATAGCAAATATACTACAGCCATACTCTTTGACTCCATTATTTTAGATCTTTCTATCACCTTTTAGACCTATGACATTATATCATGTAACATAACATGTAACTACAGTCATGTGCCTCTTTTTTTTTAATATCAACAATTTATTATATAGAGCATATAAGCAGACTACTTTGTAACTACATTAGATAAAACTAAAGAGAAAAAGAAAAGAAAAGGAAGAAAATCAGGAACAAAGAGTAAATAAATAGAAAAATAAATCTACTAAAGTAGATTGAGAGCTAACTTATATAATGCCTTCTTCAAGAGAAAAAGTACCTGGATTAAATTCTAAGAAAGCAATAAAGTGGTTTATTGTCTCTCTTATTGGATTCTAATACTTGTTGAATTGTCTGCATTTGTAAAGAATGTATCATCTTGATTTGATTGGGTAGAATCTACATAGATATTTAAACTCTTCTTTGAGAAAAATTTTTAAATAATATTCTCTAATCAGGGCATAATTGGTAATAGCTTAGATAGCTCAAGTACATAGCAAATTTGAAAAGCTAAAGTATTGTAGCTATAGGCCTTCTTTTGTATATAAGCTTGATTTCTAATAGATCATTGTTTAGTAGTAGTAGGAAATTTCTCCCCTTAAGATTAGATAATTTAAAGGCTGAGCACCATTCTCTGATGATATTGTTGTATTCATCTTTTTTGCTGTAATTCCATGACTTTTTACTTGAATATAGTAGAACAAGTTGAATTTTCTTATTTTCTTATCCACTACTGTATGAAGATGTTATTTGTTATTAGGACAATTCTAAAACTCTATGGTGTTATTCTTATGTTTGCTGAAAATACTCTCAGATCTTTGGATATTGCAATTATTTGTTGTTGATATGGATATATAAAAGGGTCAAATATCTTTTTTGCTATGTAAATTGTGTCAGTTATGACTATGATGTATAAAGTATGCTGTATTTGAACCACCTGATTAATGCTACATCTAATGGTGAATAATTCAGCCTCCATTTGTCAAGAACAAAAGAAGTAGACTTAAACTTTTCTTATTTCTTTTTTATTTATTTTATTTTATTCTATTTCTAAAACCAGGATTATGGTTAGAGTGACAAGATCACACTGTCACACAGCAGGTCACATCAGATGACACAGTCACAAGTTATATAACACATGGAAGGATGTAGAAGGATTTAGAAGGATGATGTTATACAACATGTGAAATATATGTTGACCTTAAGGCATATACATGGTCATTTAGGGTAGGCTAGAAATAGCTCACATAGACCATTAGATATTAATATATAGAGTAAACAGTCCTGTACAGAGTTCTCTATCAAGTTCTCTTATGTTAATCCAATACAAGGTTCTTTTCATTGACCCACTCTAAGGTCTTTGATTTGTAACACCATTAGTATAATGTTGACAGCATAATGAAGCATTTCCTTCATCAGATTACTAAAGGAATGGATGTGAGGGATAGAGAAAGCAACATTGTTTTTGATGTTCATATCTGAGATGATGATAACTATTCTTAAATCTGATAATGATTTGAGAATGATTTTATTGAGTTTCTTGTAATAAGTTGCTTTGCTTTTGTTAGAACTATGATTGGCATTATAGATAGATATGTAATTAGAAAAAATGTCAATTAATCTACATCCCTGATGAAAAACAATGTTTAAAGGATCAAAAGTTGAAATTTTTTTATTTAATTGATTAACAATAGCTTTAAGTTTTTATTGCTGCTTGAAACTCATATTTTTTAGCATAAGATGATGAGACTAAGATTTTTGAGTGTGTCTTCTCTCAAGTAATAAATTGACAATATGATTATATAGAAGAGTGGCTGTTCACAATTGATTTCTACTGCTCAATTTTTAGAGATGTAATTGTATAGGAATTAGACTAGCAATAGCCTCTATTCCTATAGTCAGAGATATACAAAACATATCTAAAATCCATACTGCAGCTTGTCATTGCATTTTGTTAAGTATTTTGAGAGAGTGTAATAAAGGTACTTTGTTGTAATGCCATAATAGGAAGCCATAAAAAGCAATTGGGAAAATGTATATCCTGCAAAAAAGATGTTTTTGGTAAGGTAAGAGTCTATGAGTCAAGTTGCCTAGCATTTTCATGCATTTGATTATAAAAAGAGCTTTATTTGTATAGAAATTGATATGTTGTCAAAACAAGAGTTTTTTATCAAAAATAAACCCAAGATACTACCACATATCTTTAGAACAAATAATAGGGCTGCTTATTTGACTGAGGTCTAGTACTGGAGAATTAAATATACTGTATGACCTGGAAAAATGGAAATTTTCAGTTTTCTCATATTCTATTATAAGTCTGAACTGATCTAGTAGTGAAGACATAACATTGTAGCTATAAAAGAGATTGGAAATTGTGTTAGTAAAGAATCTCTTCTGAGAAATGAACAATCCATTGTCTACAAACAGAAAAAAAGAAACAGAAATATTTAGATTTTTTATTCTTTTTTTGAAGATGTGAAAAATCAGAGCAATAAAAAAAGCAGATAAGATGGGAGATAGTGCTAATCTTTGACCAACACCTACATCCACAGAGAAAAAGAACAAAGTAAAACCATTCTATGAATAACAAGTTTTCTTGTCTACTAAATAATCAGAAAAAAATAGAGAAATTTCTGTATCACATCCTACTTTTCTTAAAATCAATGGATTAAACAATGATTCAGGGTATTAGCAATGTTTACAATATTATCCAAACATTTATCATCTCTGATGACTAGCTTAAGATACTTCCATGAAATTCTATTTGGTCTGGGAGAATATGAATTATTGCATTTGTTGATAGCTATTGTAAACTCTTTTCTAGGAATAAAATTCCATGATGAGTACTGTTTGAATAGAAGTTCCTCTAATAAAAACTTGTTCACTTGTCAACTTTGAGCTGAATTGAATGTTTGATGAAGCACATTCCAAAGATCTTCAATTTTAATACATAAACATCTATTAAATTGAATTGCTTCAATAGCTAGTAGTTTTTATTTCTTGACCCAATTTATTAGGTCCCATGGTCTACAATTTTTCAATGTAATTTCTTGAATTTTGTCATTGAAGAATAATTGTTTTGTATTCTTCACCATTTTCTTGAAGTCTTTCCATTCTTCAACTTTCTTGGATGCTCTATAGACCATAAGCTTCTTCTAGTACTTATTATTCCACCAATCTTTGGAATATCTTGTAATATTAATCCATTGAGATTGTAATATCTATGTTGACTCTGCTATATCAGCATATTCTTAGACTATGCTTTTGAGAGAGAGTTTGTTAGTGATGTTCACTGTATCAAAACTTCCAAATTTTCTTATAAAATCCTTTACAAATTCAGATTTATCTTCACTATTCTTGATGATGGTACATTTTTTCTTTGGAATGAACTTATCCTTAATTATAATGTTCACAGTTAAAAGAGTATGATCTGATGGAAAATGGAGTTCTGGATAGATTTATGGTTGTTAAGTTCCACAAAATTTGACTGTAAGGATAATAGATCAATAACTGAATTTGAATTGTTCTTGTTATCAGAGTATCAAGTAAGAACCTGTTGGATGGCTGAGGATAAGGTAAGATCAAAGGAGTCTACAATCTCTACTAAAATATCACTATAAGAAGATTCTTAAGATACTTTAAATAACAAATGTTTTTAAAGTTGAAAATATCTTTTCTTAAAGAAAAACACATGGTCATTAAACAAATATTGATGTATATCATAACTCTCAGATAATTGTGATCATCAGTGTTTGGTCTGGAAAACATTATCCAGTTTAGATAATTGGGGGTCATGTGTCTCTTTTCTTTTAAATCAACAATTTATTATATGGAATATGTAGGCAAACTATGGTAGCTACTTTGTAACTATGTATATGAAGATACAAATTACATAAGGAAGGAAAAATAAAATAAATGAAAATTAAAATTAAAAGAAAATGAAGATTAAAATCAAGAAAAACATGCTCACAATTCAACTAAGTAATTCTATTATTGAAGAAAAAAGTAAAGTGTACTATTGAATTTCTTCTCAGATTCCAGTAGTTGTTGAAACATCTACACTCATAAAGAATGTATTATCTTGATTTGATAGGGTAAAGACCACATGGACACTTAAACTCTTCTTAAAGGAAGAATCTAAGACAATATTCACCTATTGGTACATAATTGACTATCATTCTTATAACTTTAGTATATAGCAAGTTGGAATGGCCAAAATATTTGAGCTATGGTCCACCTTTTGATATATATGGTTCAATTAGCTTTGAATCATCATCCAGAAGCTCTAAAAATTTTTGTTCTTTGTCATCCAATGCTTGAAAAGACATTTTCCAGTTCTTGAGAATAGCATTACATTCATTTTTCCTGCTAAAGTCTCAAGAGAATCTGCATGGAAAAATGGGAGTGAGGTTGAACTTCTTTGTTTCTTTATCAACTATATTATGAAGTGACTATTTGCAATTACTGGGACAATCCCAAAACTCAATGGAATTATTACTGTCTTTTTGGAAAAAACTCTATGAGTTCATCAGATATTGCTACCAAATGAATTTGATATGAATAGGATAATGAATCAAATATTCTTTTAGCAGCATGGATAGAATCTGTGATGACAAAGATATATTTAACATTAGGAAAACAGATAGCTTGATTAATACTACATCTTATCACAAAGAGTTTAGCTTCAGTAGACATAATGTTAACTGTGTGATGTATTATCTTGATGACCAGTCTGTTGTAGATATAGACATGTGATATCAATGTGGCCACCTGATTCTTAATACTTGCATCTGTTACAACAATGACTGAGTGAGAATTTGATAATGCTTAAAGAGCAATACTATTAAGTTTGAGTAATTGACTCTTAACATTGTGATCTTTTTTCTGTTCAAAGAATGAAAAGAGAAATAATTAGAGAAAACATCAATAAGTCTGTTTCCTGGTAAAAATTCATAATTAAATAGAGAAAAGGATGGAAAGACTTTGTTAAACATATTGTCTATGTCTACTATTGGACCTTTGATGATTGCTTGTTGTCTAGGCATAAGCTTTTCCAGCAATAGTCAATGAAGTTCAATATCATTCAAAGATCTTATTTCTAGGATCAATTTGATGATATGATTTTGGGACAGAGAGTAAGCTCTGAGATGAAATCTACAATTAAGTTTTTGAAGATAGAGATGAATAGAAATTAAACTATCAATACCCAATGTTGGAGATGTGTGAAAAGCACCTGAAATCTATAAATTTGCTCTTCTTTGCATTTTTCTGAGTTTTTTAAGGAAGTATGAGAGTGGTGCCTTGTTATAATACTACAGTTAAAAGCCATATAAGGCTATTGGTAAAGTACAACATCTGTATAAACATCTCTTTTGAATAGGAATGAGATCTCTCAATAAATTTCCCAATATCTTTATGCATTTGATAGTTGAAATAGCCTTTTTTTTTTTTTTGAAATCAACAATTTATAATGTGGGGCACGAAGGCAGACCACAGTAACTACTTAGTAGCTACAATACATTGATGGGCAGACAACATGAAAAATGGAAAAGAAACAGAAAAGAAAACTAAACCTAACTACGCTAACAGAATTGCTACATTACTGTACTCTACTTTTGAAAGAGTTCCTGTTGTTTCCTACCATGCCAATTTCTATTGAACCAGTTACGCCAGTAAGGACAACTATAGCTGTCCACTTGATGATCCCCTTTGCAATTCATGCATTTGAAGATGTGAGGACATGGTTCACCTTCTTTGGTGGCCGCTCGATTATCTTTTTTGTTCTCTATGTAACACCATGCCTTCTCTCTGTGGTGATCCATAGTATGAGCTCCATAACATTTAGTGCATCTGGAGATATGAGAGTGACAGCTAAGTGTTGAGTGATCCCACTTCCAACAGTTCTTGTACTGTGGAATACCTGGGTTCATACTGGTACCTCGAATAGTAGTAATATAACAACCTATATTGAAACAACAGTTAATAATGTTCTTAACTGTAGAACTACTCTGGGAATCCCAGATGTCTACCCAAACCACTGCCTTGTCAGATTTAGAGAATGCTTTAATGACATGAGGTTTTGAGGCCAAGGTGACGTTATTGAATAAGTGCATTTCCTTGAGAATGCCCTCAATGAAGTTGTAGGGAAGTCCAATGATTTTTATATAAGACTTGGACTTTGGAAGATGAGGAACCTCAATTGAGACTGGGTTGATATTGTTAATTTTCTTTAAGAAATCTTCGATTCTCAAAAGTTCAGTTGCATTTGCTGGGCAATTTGTTGTGATGATAACTCCATTGTTTGAAAGACGAATGAAGTCTGCGATGATATCTGAATTGGAGTTTTTCAGATATTCATTGATATTAGTGATATGTTTATGAGCTGATTTCATGATCAACTCAGCATTTGACTTAGTTATTGGTATGATGATCTCCTTCTTAGATGGATCTCTGGTCGTCATGTTCAGTTTTGGCTTCATCTTACCCTTATTACTGTTTTTAACTTTCAATATTTTATCCACTTCATCGACTGACAAAGATGGAAATGCTTCTTTAATTCATAGAATATCTTCAACCTTCGATGAGCAATTTAATTTGGAAGCCTGAGCATACAACTTCTTCATGTTAGAAGGTTTAGGAACCTTCTGAGGAACCATTGACATATGAGGAGGTGGGGGTGCTACAAAATTTGTAGTAGTTGGAGGGACTGCTGTGTTTGATGGCAGAGTGGTGGAAGATGAGGAAGAATTCTCTGCCATCTTAATATTCGATAACCTAAGTTTTGTGTACCCAGATATGATTTTTTCACCCACAAGTTTGCAAATGATTTTGTCGTCGATAGAGAGAAGATCCCATTTCAAAGTATAAATTGTTGCAATAAGGCCCCAGAGAGCCTTGACTACATTGGCAAACTCTCCAGCTGGTGGTATTTTGTTAGCTGGATTGTGTTTAAAGAAGTTGATCATTCATGTTATCGACTGAGACATGTTTGCAACATCTGAAGCGGAAGTTTCTTTAGTTCCAAATATAGATAATGCATGAGATGCTCTATCCCAGGAGCTGGTGATTGTCGGCTGATTGTTGCCATAGTTTAAAACAGAAGGGCTAGAATTGCTAGATTCTGCCCTTGGGACACGAGGTGAAGACACATGTTCACCAGCTGGAGAGACATGTGGTATAGGTGAGGATTGAACTTCAGGTATGTCTTCACTCCAATCTATCAACGATTTATCCATAAGTCTTGAAAGACTGGGATTTATAAAATATTGTGCTATTTTCTTGACTTCCTCTGGCATTTTCTTGGCCAGAGCATATTTCAATTTCATAGTTAACTTGCTTGGAGAGTAGAAAGAATTTAATTCACTATTATTTCCTATGAGCACTAACCACACAAGATAGTGGTAGGAGGAAAGAAGTGATGAGTTGAAATAGCCTTGTTAGTGTAGAAATCAATATATTGTTAAAATAATAATTTCCAATTGAATATAAACTCAAGATAACACTATATATTTTTGAGATAAAGGATGGGACTCTTTAAAGGCATAAGATTCAAAGAAGAAGGATTGAACACTCCATGTGATCTAGAAAAATGGAACATCTCTGTCTTTCCATGTTCCATAATCAGTCCAAATTCCCCAAGAAGAGATGAGATGACATTGTAACTACAAAAAAGATTCACATTCAAAACCACTAAATATTTGTTCTGAGAAATGAAAAGACCATTGTCTACAAAAGAGAGAATGAAAATAGGAATTTTTAGATTTTTGATTGTTTTTTCAAAGATATGAAGAACAGAAGAAAGATATAAGGCTAAAAAATAAGAGAGAGAGCCAACCCTTGGCCAACTCCAATGTTAACATTGAAAATTTGGGAAGAAAAACTGTTCCATAAATATTCGGTTTTTCTATCTACTAAATAGTTCTGGAAGAAGAATAAGACCTTAGGATCAAAACCAGCTTTGTCCAATATTTAGAGAAGAAGTTGATAGTTCAACAAAGGGAAAAATTGTGTGATGTCAAACACTAATATGCTAGTGATGAGATTTTTAACTCAGCTTGTATGGATGAAGTGGGTGAGAGCAACATCTGTGTTCATAATAGACTACTGCTTTAGACTATCTAATTCACATGAATGGTTCAAGTTGTTAGAAATTCACAAGAATTGCAATCTTTTGCTAATAACCTTCTCAAATAGTTTGCCAATTGTGTTAAGCAAAATGATGGGACAATAAGCCTTGAAAGAGTTATAAGACTCCTTGTTGGGTTTGGGAATGATAATAGTTGTCAAAACTTTAAAGTGTAATAGCCAATGACCTATATCAATACATGCATTAGCAATATTGATAAACTTGTTGAGATATGCATCATCTTTGATGATTCTCTTGAGATGTCTCCAAGACAATTTGTCTGGCCCAGGAGTCAAGATGTTGCTACATTTCTTGATTATACTAATGAGTTCTTTTTTTAAGAAAGGAATCCATTTCATAATTTCTTTACCAGGAATTTCTTTTAGTACTTGCAGATCTACTTGATGATCTTGAGCCAAGTTAAAAGATAGGTAAAGTATCTGCTATAGATCTCCTAGTTCAATACATGGTCAACCATTATGCTGAATAGCTTTAATTGCCAAAAGCTTGCATTTCTTGACCCAATTTATAAGTTCCTATGGCCCACAATTTTTATTAGAAATCTCTTGAATCTTTAAATCAAAGAAGTCATGTTTTGTCTTCTTAACTATATTCTTGAAATATTTCCAGTCTTTGATATGTTTGGATTGTCTATAGGTCTTAAGATCTCTTTGACAATTTTCATCCTACCATTTCTTTGAATTTTTAGTGATGTTAACAATTTTTGAGTGTTTATACCATATTCTATCAGTATGGATTGTAAACAACTGAACAACAAATTTGAGTACTTCTTTACTTTGAATGTTCTCTGTATTGATTTCATTAATGGCTTTAATTAGTTTATTCAAGAAGTATTCCTCTTCTTTGCTGTTCTTGACTAATATTTGTTTTCTAGTTTGAATATATTCCTTGAAAATAGAGATGTTGACAGTGAGAGGAGTATAATCAGAAGTTAATCTCCAGTCAGAATAGATGGTGTGATTGTCATATTTTAGAAATTCTGCCCTAAGTAACATAAGGTTGATAACTGAATTGGAGTCCTGTTAGTTATCTAAATACCTAGTAGGAACTTGTTCAGTAGGTCTAGACAGTTCTAAATGAAAAGAATCTGTGACTTCAAAAAAAAAGTCACTATGAAAAGAATAATGTGGAAAATATGAATTTCAAATACTATCTCTAATGTTGAAATCTCCAGTCATAATGAGAATGTTTCTAATATTGACTTTAGTATTCTTTAGATACTTCAAAGCCAACTGGGATGAATCTGAGTATATATTAATTAAAAAGTAAACCAAGCTATAATTGAAAAAAGAGACACAAGAAATATCTCTGTAGTTAAATATATCCTTTCATAGAGAAAATTAAAGTGAAGACAGTCTGACATTGATATAGGTAACAAATATAGGAGAGTTATTGTCTTGAGAGGAGTTTCTAGAAAATATAATCTAGTTGGGATGATTAGGTACTCCTACCAGCTCTTTGTCTTTCTTGTTCTTTGAACTTAGTATTGTTGTGGCAATCACTAGTCACAAAGACCAATAGCAACACAAGCAATAAATCTCTCAGTAGGATATCAAGTGAGAATCACAAGAAAACTTGACAAGGAGCCTCTGCTAGATTGCTATCCTATATATACTATTATATGTGGTCTGTGCTATAACTATGCTTCTATTGTGCATCCTACCCTAAAGTCCATGTGTTATCTATGAGTGCACTATATGTACACCATGAGGTAACAATGTGGTTAACATGCTCCTTGATGTTATCATCTAGACTCTTCTAGACCATAAACCCTTCTAGGCTTATGACATAATGTCATGTGACTTCCAAGTCACATGCATTCTCTTGTCATAGACTAATAATATACTACTGTTCTATCTATATCTTATCAAAGTCTGTCCACACTTTATCATATTATAACAAGTATAGCATATAAGAAAGACCAAGATAGTTCTTGAATAAAAATAATATCAAAATCATGCTTGAACACCATTCACAGATAAATGAATTGACTATCTTCTGTTTTCACAAAGCTCTTGATATTTCTTTGAGTGCTATTCTCAGTTAAACTGATGTCACTAGAAAGAACACTGGTTAGAGTCTGCCTAATCATCATCTTAACAATTTGAACACTTGAAAGAGTGGGAGTACAGTTCTTCCTGCTTTGTTTCAAGCCTAAGAGAGTTAGTTTTAGGATTTACTTTACAATACCAAGTGAAATAATGATGATATTCAGATTTATAAGGACTATTGCACTTTATGCATTTAGATCCTTGAATTCTACATGAAAATGTTGCATGACCCCATTTCCAGCAGTTCTTGTACTAGAGTACTTCTAGATTTATATTTGTATCCCTGATGGTTACTATGTAGCTTCCAACATTGAAGCATCTACTTATCAATTCTTTAGCCTTGTTACTGCTTTGAACATCCCAAATGTTAAGCCAGATAATGGCCATGTTTGATTTGGGAGAAACTTTGATTATACAAGATTTTGATGCTAATGTAATGTTGTTAAAAATATGATTTTTCTTAATAATATGTCTAGAGTGATAGGAGTATTAGTAATTTTCCCTAGGTACAGGATACCTATAATTTTGAGGTAAGATTTAGATTGGGGTAATCATAGAACTTCAATCCCATTGGCTTCAATACAGTTAGCACCCTTAACATACTTCTTAATAGTCTGGAGATTTAAAGGTGAGACAACTTTGTTTGTGACAATAGTAATCCCTGATTACTCTTGATGAATAAAGTTGACCATGATATCCAACTTGATGTTTTTGAAGGCTCTATTTAAGTTAGTAGCATAATTGCTACTATCTTTCATAAAACTTGTCTTGGTGTCATTGTTTATAGAAACAATGACTTGTTTGCTAGATGGGCCTTTTGTAGTCATAATAAGTTTTGGTTTAGACTTACCATTACATTTGATGAATTTTTGTATATTTTTTATCTTCTCTACTTGAAGGTTTGGAAAAACCTCTTTGATTTTGAGAACATCTCTTGTATTGTTTCCTAAATGTAACACTTAGGCATACAATTTATGATTGTTTTTGTTTCTATTTGTTAAACTAGTTATCTTAAAAAATTTAGAGATTTCTTTGACCTTTCTAGACAATTTAGCTAGAATAGGTGAAGGCAATCTTTTAATGCTCACAGGTTTTTCTGTGTTCTTTTCCCCTTTCTTCCTATTCTTCATTGGATTAACATTCAGAGTACATTTAAAAGATACTTTCTGTCTAAAAAAATTGTTATTCTTGTTAGCAAAAAACAAATCCCATCATAAACTGTAGATGGTAGAAATAAGTTTCCATGTGGCTTCACTTATATCCCTAAGTTTGTGAACTTTATTAGATTTGATGATGTTAATTTTTTTATTTTCAACATATTTAGCAATACAAATCATCAAGTTCTTTATATTCTTCACATCAGACAGGAGATGCTCTAAAGAGCTGTGAAGAGAAATAGGCTGGAATATTTCATTCCAACACTCTAGTTCTGTAGGTTGATTAGGATCATACAGAATTTGGATATTAATGACATCTTCTGACTGACTTGTGTTAGTATTGTTTGGGAATGTACCTCTTTCTTATGTTGTAGGTATGTTCTTTAGGGGTAAAGCCTTGTTTTGAACATGTTGCTGGTTCCTAGTAAGATCTTTGTCAGTTATTTTTCAAACAGAATTACTTGCTTTATCTTTGTTCTTATATAACAGCTGGAAACTATCAATTGGATTTCTTATCTCCTTATTCAAGAGGTCATTATTAGTTTCCATCCTCTCATGGTATAGAATAGAAGAAGCATTTAAAGTGACTTATTATGATCTTAAGACTTTAGAGTGAGTCAAGAAAAGAAACCTTGTATAGAGTTTGCACAAGAAAACTCAATAGAGAACTCTGTATAGGATTGTCTACCGTATATACTAAAACCTCATGGTCCATGCTAACTACTTCTAGCCTATCCTAAACAGCCATGTGTTTGCCTTAAAGTCAACATGTATTAAACATACTGTATGACATTCTCTTTCCAAAACCTTCTATATTCTTCTATGTGATATGTGATTATGTGACAGTGACATTGCCATGTGGTTGGTGTGTGACATCTAGTCATGTCATGTGACCATTTGTGACAGTGTGACAGTGACATCATGTTAACCCTAACTCTAAGTTCTAAAAATAGAAAAATAAATGAAATGAAAAGTAAAAAAGAAAATGTTAAATAAAAAAGCTAGTGTCCAAAGTTTGCAACTCTGACATGACTAACACACTTCTTAAGCTTGCTTTTCTTGTTATATCTTAGGACTTAAAGTTAAAGTCAAAAGAATAAACCTTAAATTAGGTTAATCATAAGAGAACTCAATAAAGAACTCTGTACAGGATTGTCTATCTTATATAAAAGCTCATAGTCTGTGCTCTACTACTTTAGCCTATCCTAAATAACTATGTGTTCATCTTAAGGTTAACATGTGTTAAACATGCTGTATAATATCATCCTTCCAGAACCTTCTACATTCTTCTATTGCTTACCATGTGACTTGTGACCATTGTCATGTGACTGTGTATCATTGACATCATGCTAAACCTTACCCCTAAGTTCAGAAAAGAAAAATAAAATAAAATAAAAAGAAAAAAGAAATTTAGAAAAAACTTGGATCCAAACTTCACAACTCTGACATTGCTGGGAGAGTTCATCCTTTTCCTGATAAAGTTGTTATTGATGTCCATTGCCACATTGGCTAGTATTCTGGCCATTTGAAAAGGTTTTGAGTTGAGAGCTGAAGTAGATATTTGTATATTCACTAATTCTCTTATGGGTGCTACCATACAAGATGGTGGTATGAGAGAAAGAAGTGATGGTCATGTGCCTCTTCATTGACCAAAAAGAAAGGTAATAGTAAAAGAAAAGAAAAAGAAAAATCAAATATAAGAGTTCAAGCATACCATGACATGATGCAACTGATGACCACTTATTAATATAGGAAGATTGTTAGTGAAGAGCTTAAATGTGAGCAATATAAAACAAGTGTGGATGACTTGAACTGGTTAACAACAGTGTATCTACTAAGGTATATACCTATAGGATACACCTATGTAAAGAACAACAATATATGTAGATGACACTTGTGTATCATCACTTTGTGCTGATTGCAGCATGAGTTTATTCAATGTGTCCGCGTTCTTGTAGCGCATGAGCTGACACAGAATATGCTACTTGACAAAGATTGACATACGTCAAGATGCTTCATCAATTACACTTACGCCCGCCCTTGGTTGTTCTACCAGACACCTTCTTATCATCACAGGACTCTACTTTTGTCAATTCTGCTTCTGGGGCTATTATCTAAAGGAAGGGCAAAGGCACCCTGACGGCAACGACGTCGCTTTCAGTGGACTACGTGAGAGAAGAGTTTCCTTGTGCAGCTATGGAGCCGGTCGGGAGGAGGTACTGGAATAATGGTTCCCTGGCTTGTATTGAATTTGGTTATGTAGGACTCGAGTTCGTTATGTAGCTCCGTGTGGGTACTGTGAAGAATCTAGAACTGGTGAAGAATATCATTGTCAGCAAATCAAAATCACACACTATTCTGGTACGTTCTCCTCCTGACAGTGTGGTTGACAAACGTAGAACTCGAACCCATGGCCGTGAACGCAAAATTCAAAGGTTGACCCATCTTGTCATCCATTACCTGTGTGTACCGAGCATATGAAATTGATCTGGATAGCGCAATTGATTGGAGTATAGATCATAAAGCAATTGAAGCCCGACTCGATGTCGTTGCAGGCAAGTTTCTGTTTCACGACTATACACTGGTCCAAGTAAGCTGGCTGATATACTTGGATTGATAGCTTGCCTCCTCCGAAACTCGTCCGACCACGATGACAAAAGGGAGGAACTTTCCAGACTTGCAGACCTACCCGAAGACGTCATCCTGGAAGCAAGTAGGGTAACTAACCACTTGGCTCAGGTTGAAACTCAGAACGAGGAAGAGAGCGAGAGTAGCATGATTGCAAAGCGCAGGAAGGCGCTGTTGAGGGTGACTTGGTTACCAGATTGGCTGTCTGTTCTGCATATGATCATCATTGAAGCTCCGAACGCAACTCTCACAGGTCTACGAATATTCGGCGAAGACCTTAGAGAGTACGTTGGAAGATTTAAAAGCAAGGTCATTCGAACATTTATGCACTGAAGGTATATGTCATGATTGAAAAAACGTAAGAGGCCTAGCGTTGTATTATATATAGATATAGTCCTATAAGACGCGGCTGAAAGGACTGTCTCGGTCTCTGTTGCCCTTTTAGTGCATCGGAGCATCAACCTTCTGGATGCTGGTGTCTTCCTCATTGGCATCGATAGTAGCAGCGACTTTTGCTTGTGCAGCAGCCTTCTCTTGGATGTATTTCTTCTCATCAACTCCATATTCGACCCACAACGTTTTGGATAGATTGATTTGAG